>QANZ01028408.1:3316-26766 GCA_003254925.1 Chamaecrista fasciculata | reverse complement strand
CCTAAATTCTTTGGTTTATTATCTATTCATTTAATTAGAGGACCAATTTGTCTAACATATTGAACTATTTTGATAAATTCGGGGACTGATTTGAATAATACTGTTGCACGTCACAATTGTTGAACTTTAATGTACAGTCACAATTCTGATGATTTGGGGTTTTAGAGTTTAGGGTTTGTGTTTGGGGTTTGAGGTTTTAGAGTTTGGGGATTTAGGGTTTAGGGCTATAGAGTTTGGGGTATGGAATTTTAGGATCTAGGTTTGGGGTTTTGGGTTTGGGATTTTGGGGGTTGGGGTTTTAGAGTTTAGGGTTTGGGGTTTGGGGTTTTAGGGTTTGGAGTTCTAAGATTTGGAGTTTTAGAGTTTAAGGACTAAATTGAAATTTTTAGAAGAATTTTGGGACACTTTACAATTTTAGGATTTTAGGGTTTAGGGTTTAGGTTTTAGGGTTTGGAGTTTAGGATTTTAGGATTTAGGGTTTAGGGTTTAGGGTGTAGGGTTTTTAATACTTTTAAGGACTAAAATGGAATGTTTGGAAGAGTTTTGGGACATTTTACAATTTTATTTTGAGGATTTGGGACTAAACTGGAATGTTTGGAAGAGTTTTGGGACATTTTGCAATTTTATTTTGAGGATTTGGAACTAAATGGAATGTTTGGAAGAGTTTTGGGACATTTTACAATTTTATTTTGGGGATTTGGGACTAAACTGGAATGTTTGGAAGAGTTTTGGGACATTTTACAATTTTATTTTGAGGATTTGGGACTAAACTGGAATGTTTGGAAGAGTTTTGAGACATTTTACAATTTTATTTTGAGCATTTGGGACTAAACTGGAATGTTTGGAAGAGTTTTGGGACATTTTACAATTTTATTTTAAGGATTTGGGACTAAACTGGAATATTTGGAAGAGTTTTGGGACATTTTACAATTTTATTTTGAGGATTTGGGACTAAACTGGAATGTNCCAGTTTGGGAGTTTACTCTTATTATTATTATTTGTTAAAATCAGTCTTTTGATCATCAAATTTTACGTTAACTTTCAATTTCATCCTTAAATTTTCTTCCTATCAATTTTCAGTTTCATCCACAAATTTTTGTTGCTATCAATTAAGTCATTAATATTTCACATTTTGATCAATTTTATCATTTAACTAACTTCTTTTAATAAATTAACGATAGACTTCATCTTATTTTTCAACCTAAGTTAGGATTTAAGTTTTTTTATCAGTTTTAAATTATATATCATTAGCCACGTAAAGTTTGTCATTAAAAGTCGACTAATGTAAGAACAAATGATAAAATTGATCAAAATATTAAATATTAAGGATAAAACTATCAACAAAAACTAAGATTAAGGACAAAATTAAAAGTTGATGTAAAGATTAGAGACAAAAAAAGCTTTTATTTTTTTAGTACAATTTATTCATTTGGCGATGTTTTTTTTTATATCAATTTTACATTATATATCATTAGCCACGTAAAATCTACCATTAAAATTTAACTAAAGTAAGAACAAATGATAAAATTGATTAAAATATGAAATATTAAGGATAAAATTAACAACAAAAAAAAAAGTAATAGGAACGAAATTGAAAGTTGATGTAAATATTAGAGACCAAAAAAATGCTTTTATCTTTTTTTTTTTTCAATACAATTTATTCATTAGATGATGTTTCTCTTTTCTTCTTTTTGTTTTGGTTGAAATTATTCTTTTGATCTTCAAATTTTACATTAACTTTCAATTTTATCTCTAAAATTTTCATGCTATCAATTTTCAATTTCATTTCCAAAATTGTCTTGCTATCAATTAAGTCCTTAATATTTCACATTTTGGTCAATTTTATCCATTGACTACTTTTAATAAATTAATAGGAGACTTCATATTATTTTTCTACTCGATGTGGGACTTAGGCCTCTCACACTACCCAAGCCCGTATCATAACACCGCCCTCGAATGCTGATGTCGTGGTAGCTACATCCTACGACACTTTATAACTATTTTTTAGGGACTAAATTGAAAATCCTACCATATTGTAGGGACCGAATCATGAGTTTACTTTACAACGAATTGAATGTTAACTAGATAATCCTCACAATATAGTTGTCTGCCTGTAAAATTCTCATAAACTCATCCACCATTCTATATCTTTTATTAGCTTTTAGTTACGACCAAGTGGCCAAGAGTTTAATCTTTTTCACACTCCAATTTCTAGATTAAAATTTAATTTCGGCATGAAATCTTGGGGTAATAAGGTGGGCATGTGATCTTTTTTTTTTTCAAAATGACATGTTTTATGCTAGACAAATAACTTATTCATGGGTCGTAATGGAATAATACAAAATTTTTACATGAATTTTTTTTAAAAAATACAACGTGAGGCAACAACAGCATTGCTACCCCATGTTGAGAATATTTACATCGTGAGGCAGCAACGTTGTTGCTGTTGGAGAATCACGGAGCGTGCGCGCAGCGGAAGCGAATAGAATAATAAAAAAAGCCTTTAAAACACGCATCTCATGTGATTTCCTGCCAGGATCCGCTATATGAATTTATACTAGAAGAAGGATAAGATTTTTACCAAAACAATCGGTGCTTTGAGTTCGCGAGTCCGAGAAGTCCACTCCGAGTGTCCTTCCTCTGCCGGTGATCCACACAAGCAGTTTGGAAGATGCCCAGGTGCTAGCCTCCTTCACTTCTTCCCAAGTGAATATGGGAAACTCTATCTACGTTTTGAAATTCAAGAACTGTTCTTGAACTCCAAGACTAAAGTGGCGCCTATGATCAAGAACAAGCTTCTCAATCTCACACAAGCCCTAAAATGGTTTTTAGGGTTTTGGCCGATCTTTCTCTCACTAGGAAAAATCAACTTTCACTCTTTCTCTCTCCAAATTAGGGTTGGCCGATTTTTGTCTCACAAAAAATGGTGCAAGTCGAATTTCCCACTTGTGTGTACTAGGGTTAGCAATTTCGACTTTGGCTCTCCTTTTATAGAGTTTGGGGAGTTTTATAATTATAATTAGGGAATCCCTAAATTAGTGGATTATCAAATTATAAAATTATAAGATTACAATAATATTATAATTTTAGGCCTTGAGTTCTTAATTAAAATATTACCTTAATATCTTAATTTGAATTCAAAATGCAATATTTGAGAAACAAAATGCAAGATCAAATCTTGCTCTTGGTCCCACCTAGAATGCACCATCCCCTTTCAAATTTTAAGGAATTTAATAAATCAAAATAACAATCCTAATTCTTAGGAAGTTATAACCAACTTATTAATTTTCAACAATATTGAATTAAGATATTACCCTAATATTTTTAATTCAAAATTTGAATCTTGAAATCAAAATCAAATCTTGAATTCAAATTCAAATCCAAGTCATGACTCTAATTAACAAAACATTTCCATTAATTAAAATCATCCTATATGAGGCGCCGCCCTCAATCTCATTTTTCCAATATTAGTGAATTTAATAAATCAATAATCTCCTAACTTTTAGGAAGCTTATCTAATTTATTATTCCCTAATATTATAAACAAGAATATAATTTTAAATAGATTAATCCAATTAACTATTTAACAATTAATATATTTAAACTTGTCCAACAAATTTAAATATCACAAACGTAGATATTTATTTAAGACAAGACTTCATGTCCTGAGACATTCAACTATGTCTTAAATTGTGTCACTAAAGTGACTCACGAATTAACCCTAATTTGTGTCCCATTGCGGCATCTTGATCCTGCTCATGTGTGACCCAACAGGTCTCACGTGAAGTTGGCAGCAAGTCATCTCTATGACTCACAAGTCGAGAGCGGACTCTAGCAAGCCATCAAGACTACCCAAAACACGTGAGTTATCGCTTAACGCCAAAACGACTTAACCTAAGTACCACCTTGACATGATCCCTATTGTCACACGATATCTTGGTCATGGATTAGGCACGGGAAAGTCATCCATAATCCAAACCATAACTTTCTCGATTCCCTGAGTTAGTCCCATTTCTCTGTGTGGCCACACATTCCTTGGACAGACTCATCGAGGGCGCCAGTTAGATATCTCTCATCTTTGATGAGGGACAAAATTCCATCTTGGTCAACCACATTCCTCAGCACGGTAAACAACCAAACCCGTACCTAGCCTGTATGGCTGCCCTGCTATGGGCAACGTTGGACTAGGCCAAAGTTTGACATCTACAACGTCGGAATAGTCAAGACCTCAGGTCTAAGGGCATATTGATAAGAGTACAGGAGAGGCTAGCTCATGACTAAAACCCATGCAAGACTCTCAGGGTCGTTCCAGCAACTTGTAACCCCTTACTTATTGCACCATGACTCTCGTAAAGCATCTAGTGCATGTATCTCCATACACCGAGGTCATGCTGTTCTTGGTTCATTCTCGCTCCCACGAGAATAATCGACCAGGGACGGATTTAGATTAATTATCACATAATTAATCAAGGACGCTATCATAGTAAACATGCTAATAATATGATAACAACATAATTTATCATCTATAAATTAATCAATATGTTCAAAACATATACATAAAATGATTGGCCCTAGGGCACAATCGCCATCAGTTGCTGCCTCAGTTGGAAAGCTTCTCAACATGACGCAGCAATGCCAATGCTACCCCACGTTAGAATTTTTATTATTAGTTTTAATTGACTCTTCACTAATTTAGATTTTAACTACACTTCCAAAACCCACTAGATACGTCAAAAATGAAAGGATATGATGTATATTTAGGCCAAAATAAGAAATATGAATTTTTAATGGTGTATTTCCATGATTCGAGATTCATATCGAAATATTATATCAAGATAAGATAAAGTGATGAATCTACGAGTTATAAACGAGATAAGATTAATTATTCAAATTTATCACAAATTTGAAATTTAAAAATGAATATTACTGATTGAAAGAATAATACAAAATGTGTTTTATAAAATAGGACGTTTACAAGAGTTGAAACTGAAAATTACATACCAAACGTCAACGGTCAAAACAAAAATATTAACAGCTAGGTCGAGCATCCCATTCTACTCGATGCGGGGCTTAGGCCTCTCACACTACCCAAGCCGGTATCATAACACCGCCCTCGAATGCCGATGTCGTGGCGACTACACCTTACGACACTTATAATTTTATTTTTGAGGGACTAAATTGAAAATCCTATCATATTGTAGGGACCAAATCCTGAGTTTACTTTATAGCGGATTGAAGGTTAACTAGATAATCCTCACAGAACACGTTGTCTGCCGGTAAAAATTCTCATAAACTCATCCACCATTCTATATCTTTTTTTGGATTTTAGTTACGACCACGTGACCAAGAATTTGATCCTTGTCACACTCAAATTCTGGATTAAAATTTAATTTCAGCATGAATTTTTTGGGGCATTTGATCTTTTTTTTTTTTCAAAATGATATGCTTTAAGCTAAACAAATAACTTATTCATGAGTCTTAATGGAATAATACAAAATTTTTGCATGAAATTTTTAAAAAAAAAATACAACATGATGCAGCAAGGGCATTATCGCCTCACGTTTAGAATATTTACAGCGTGAGCCACTAGCAGCGTTTCTGCCTCAGGTTGTGAAGCTTCTCAACGTGAGGCAGCAATGCTAATGCTGCCTCGTGTTTGCATTTTTTATCTCTTAATTAACTCTTCACTAATTTAGATTTTAATTATTTTTCCAAAACCCATTAAATATGTCAAAAATGAAAGAAGAGGATGTATATTTGGGCCAAAATGAGAAAAAAGAATTTTTAATGGTTTTTTAAGCTAGCCAATTTTTAAGAAGAGTTAAATATTTTGAAACTATAGGTTTTTTTTCTTTTTTTATTTTGCCTTTTTGATGCCTTTGTGGAAGTCTAATGGATCTATGGATGAGTTTAGTGAAAAGATTTTGAAGAGATAAAAAAAATAATATCACATGGCGCAAGTGAGCACCATGGCCCCTGTGTGCCTTCCCACACTTGAGCGTAACGTGCCTTCTAGTTGAGGCCGCATTAAGGTGCATGAGTGTGTGAGCACTACCACACAAGATTGGCCAACACATTACGCACGATTTCTCTCTTTTTTCTTATTATAAATAGAGGCTCTTTTCCACCTTTGGAATTTTTATCTCACCAAAGCTCTCTCTCCCCTTCAAATTATTCTCTTTCATGATCCGTTGTGAAAAATAATATTATCCCTCTTAGACCTAATATTTATTATTATATCTCGATCCCTGTATTGGGACTGAGATATTTAAATATTGGTATTAGAGCCAAATTATCGTGGTGCTTTGTTCTCTTGGTTTTCTTGAGCTAAAACTGAAATGAAACTTTTTGTATCCCAAAGTCAAAGTTTTAAACTTAGAAATATGCCTAGGTTTCTTATAATCTTTTATGAATCTCCAATCATTACTAACTATTATTAATTGTGGTATTAATGATTAATTAATTAACCTAATTGTCGACCGGTGGTCACTAATTGTCGGCCAACGGCAAGCATCGCCACTAACAATAGATGTTGTTGTGGTATGTCGTGGGTGGTGGGGGTTGACGAGGGTCTAGTGACCGGCACCATCATGAGGGTCATCGGAGATGACTATTGATCATCGTCATACGTCGACATTAACCAATAACTGATAGTGGCTACCGATCAATTAATCAACTTGATGGTCAATCAAGTTGACTCAAGTTGTGATCGAGTCAACTTAATTTGTTGACTGAGTTGAGAGTTAACATCTTATCATTTTTATTTTGTGTTGAGCATTGACTAATGATAAAAAAGTTTTAATTATACATAAACTCTTCTGTTTTAGCTCCTGTTTTTCTTATGATTTTTGTGTTATTTTTTTTTGTTTAATTTGAATGATCAACCAAAGTATTTTGAGATATTTTACATATTTAAAGTCTAAGGCTGACATACATGTCAGACCAAACTCTATCCTCAATTACAATGAGTAAAAATTTAGATAGTAAGAGACTATTTAAATTAGTATCAAAACTCGAGTGAGAATTAGTGGCCAGCATATGTTGGGGATTTCTCACGATAATTTCGAGTCACGTCTTTAGGACACTGTCCTAAAGAGATACGGTATCCCACTGATTAGAAACTGACACTCTCACAGGATTAAACGAAATCTTCCTCAATGTCACACAGACAGGGATACAGAATAGCAGAAGAAAAGTTAGAGACTCTGATACAAAAGAGAGAGGCTGCTCCTTATTTAGAAACTAGGGTTCTCATGTATATATAATAGGTCTAATAAAATTTTTATTTAATTATAATAATTAATAAAATATTTATTAATTATAATAATAAATAAAATAATATAAAAAAAATAACCTCAACCCTCATATCTCTTTTGTGTAGGCAATTTGGGCTAATTTTACACACTCAATATTAGACTTGGGTCCAACAGAAGCTTCATAAGGTATAACTCTTTGAGTCCTGCAGGAGGCTTAACTATTGGAGCTTACAAAAATCAATTCACTAGTCTCAAATAAAGTGCAAAGCTCACATTATAATAAAGAATAGAAAGAAACATAAAGAATTGATATGAGGTCAAAGTTACCAAAATTTACATGCTAATTTATATTGATTTGTCAACTAATCCTAAAATAACAACAAATGCACTATAATTGTATTTAATTGATTGGCAAAAGTAACACAAATAAACACATGATTGACAATCATGAATGAAAGAACCACTCAATCACATTAATTTCATGATTGGAAAGGATTAATCAATTCGAATATATACCGAAATTAACACAAAGAAACACATGATTTGCAATCATGATTGCCCAAAATACTCAATCACTTTAAATTCACGATTAGGCTGCATTAATTATTTCGAGTCCAGTTAGCTAAATTAATTCAAGTGGCATTGACATTCCACATAGCAACCATTCATTCGACACAAATATGCACGCATGAGACACATGAAGTTGGGAGATGGAACCCATGCCACGTAGGAGCCATGTGGCATGGTTTCAACCATGCTTCTTCTGATTATAGCATAGATAATAGACGCTATAATAGACATTATAAGTGATTCGTAGTCACCTTTCATTCCTAATTGATATTGAAACATTAATCAATAATTCAAATATTAATCACAATTTAATTACTTAAATCACTATTAATTAAGGAATGAAAGGTCTTAGTTAAATGCTAAAATTACTATTAGATCGTGATTTTAGAATAAAGGGCTATTAATAAGATTTTTTTAAAGGCTAATATGATTAATAACCCAAGAATATACATACAATAAAAAAATATCCAATTAACCAATAACTATAATATTAATAATAATAACCCTTTTATCTAAAGTAGAAATCATGATAAAAGACACAATCTATTTCATACTTTTTTAAAACTTAATGCAAGCAAATCCATAAATCAACTCAATAATTAATATTTTTATATTTTTAGGGGCTGTACTCTAAAAAATTAAAGGCAACGCATTGTATGTCAATACATTTATGAAATAGCAAGCCAATGTTTGGATGTGACATTAATGTTTCTATTTCCTATTTGATTAAAATTTCCTTTTTTTAAGCTGTAATTGAATTTCAACTTTGATTGCATAATCCTTGACTTTTTTATTTGGACGTATAGGCCTGAACAATATGCAAAAAATTGATACTTATCTAATATATAGTACTAAAAGCAGAGCCTAAATAGATTGGCTGTCTGAGTCTACCACGTGGCCTAGAAGAGAGACTAAATTTAATGCTAATTGACCAATTATGTTTCGCCACCTATGCAAAATTCTTAAAAAATTCAAATGACATTTATGACGACGATTAATTGTATATTAGTCACTGCTGAGTAAGATGTGTTGTAGCATGTAGCGTTGCCAAATGGCAGTCCAATCATGCCACATAAGCATGCAAAATGGCAAATTAGCATTATATAATTAATGGCAGTCCAGTCATACACTACTAAGAAAATGAATTTATTACTAATTGGCAATAACATATTGTCACCTATGTGCAAAAATTTCACAAAATTTAATTTTCATCAATGTTGGTAATTAATGGTTCAGTAGTAATGTATGATCAGGATAATCAACAGTCAATCAAATGCATTTATTTTGAACATCATCACTATTAATTGGCCATGTAAGCAAATTTGCTGATGTGTTATCTAAAATAATAACTTTCATAATCTCCAAGCATGATTATCGCGACTAATAGCATATTACAATCAGTTATCATCAATTGTTCTAATTTATAATTAAAACTAATGGTTACTATTTGGGAATGATTTGAAATTGTACATTTTTTAAAAGGAAACATATTAAATATTAATTGCTAAATTATCGCGTTTTCTATTTTCTTCATGTCGTTAACATAAATCATATTAAATGATAGTTGAATTTTGTATAACTATAAATTAGTGGTGGTTCATCAAATGCACCATTGACAAAAAAACATTGATCAATTAGGTTTCTTGAGTTTACCGTTTACACTCAGTCCATGGCAAAACAATATGATGATCTTTGTGCTATCTCTCCAATATGCTCTAATTGAACAATCAAGGTATACATTAGATGCTTTGTGATGCTGAGGTTTATGAGATGTTTTAATATACATTTGATTTATGTTTAAATCTATCATATGTTGATATACTAAAATGTTTGGTGCTTCTATAAAGCCTTTATTCGTGAAAAAAATTCAAGAATATCGACAAGGAGGGATATGTTTTTATCATCTCTCAATTTAGAATTGGTCAAAATCGTGGTTCATTCCTTCCAACTCACTCTTAATATAAGATTGTGTCGTTTTGTCTTTTGTGTTAAGGGCCTTTGGTCTCTCTGATCGAATACGTTTTCAGCATTCTCAAAACTGACGATATGGCCAAGGTTGTCATGGCATGCTTGAGTCAGCTCAATGCCTAATTTCCTTTGGGTAAACTCATTATTTCTTTCTTATATTATCCTTTAAGAAAAAGATCATGGACTCAAGTTTTTTTTTATGTATAAAAGTACGTAAATATGCTCCCTTGTTGTAAAATTTTTAGTGAACCACAATTTATGATGATGACACTATTGTTGATAAAATATGCCTTATCTTTTTTTTTAACTTATGGCTACGTTTTTATTCTCCTTTCTTTCACTACGTTTTTATTCTCCTCTCATGTCTGGGTAGAGTCTGGTGACTAACCCATACCCTACCCATGATCATCTTTAGATGGGACAAGATGAATCCAAAACGTATTGGGTTAGCTTTGATTGACAAAGTAAATGAGCATACTTTTAAAAGACCCAACCATGGAAATGTCGCGTTTGGATCACAACTTAAAGTAAAAATCTCTCATTTATCCTTTTTTTTTGTCTGAAATCTCACCTTTATCTCCTTTTAAATTTTATCCCTGAATTTAAATTAAATCAAAAAATTAGTCTTTGAATAATTGAAATATATGATTTGGTTCTTGAGATATTTTAATTATCAATGACTTGATCCTTAACGATGATTTGGTCTTTGAATTTAATATAATTTTTTATTTTTTGTTTCCAAAATTTGTATTAGATCAGTACATTTTAGTCTTTGAATTTATACAAAATTTCAATTTTTTGGTTTCTAAATGTGACCTAGGGAACCATTAGATATTGCAATAAAGACACTAAGTTGTATATTTTAATTATTAAAAAACTAATTCATCGACTGAGTACAAATCGAAGTGCCAAATAATATATTTTCTATTAATTTTATTGCAAACATACAGTTTATAAAACATACAACTTCATGAAATAAATTTTAATTAATTTTTTCAAACAAGAAAGTTTGAAAATAAAATTAATAGTAAAGGTTTATATATTTCTCTCAATTTAGTCATATAAAATAAAAAAAAATAATGAAAATGAACAAATTGCTAAATTCAGTAATAATTCGTAGAATTTAATAATATTAAGTATTTCTTTTCTTTTTTTCAGACAAAAGAACTCTTGGTACTCCCAAAGCATGAGATCAGTTTTAGTTGTACTCCCAAATGTTTTTTGTGTCAATTGTACCCCCAATGTTTCATATTTGAGTCAATTGTATCACCAAACTAGGGGTATAATTGACACAAAAAAGAAAAGATTTGGGATATAATTGATCCAAAAAACCTTTGGGGTACAATTGAAGCTGGCCTCATACTTTGGTAGTACCTAAAGTGCTTTTGCTTTTTTTTTTAATATATGTTTTAAGTAATTTTTGACTTATTCTCTAAGTTATATATATATATATATATATTAAATTTATATTTAATCTTTCTTATAGAATTTTAGATATACTATAAAATTTCAAAATTATATTTAACCCCAAAAGAACTTCACACTGATGAGCAATTAACATTATTAACTTGGTCAAAAATAATAATTTAACGATCAAGTTGCTATACAATAAATTTTAAATTAAGTTACTTTTATTTGAAATTTCGTAACAAAAACATAGTATGTAGTTTATGATATAACATTGTTTAAGAAATATTATATTCAAAACTTAAAAAAAAAATGAATGACAATTAATTTCATTTGTCCATGAGTTTTATTGACTTCTTCTCTAATCTCTAGCCTCTCTTTCCAACAACAGTGGTTTTTTTGAGTTTAGAAAGAAAATTAAATAAGGGGGAATTGTTTCTCATGCCTCTTTCACTAATAAAAATTTAGCACATACATTCTGTGTCTATTAGGTATAAAGAATCTAAATGCATTGTTATCCAATCTAATTATCAAGTTATGTAGGTAACACAATTTAGATAACATCAGCTTTTGAGGTTAGAAATGTCTAATGCATTGAGTGCATCAGCAAGAGTGCTCAAGGGTTGGGTTCAAGGCGGGTTGCTTCGGGTTCATTATTAGATTTGACGAGTTCGGTCAGGTTGTATTGAAGCAAATAATTGAGTTAACCCAAACTGAATAGTGATTGGTTGCCTCATATTATTTTTTGTTTCTCATATTTTGATTTTCAATTCATAACTCTTATTTTTTCCCTCAATTTGATCCTTCACAATTTGTTATCAATTTAGTCCTCATAACATTTTTTTAAGGGACCAAATTGTGAAAATAATATAATTTGAGAGATCAAAATATAATTTAACTAAATAAAAAAAATTATTTTATTTTTATGGGTCAGCAAGTTGGGATGGGTTAAGTAGACTCAAAATTTTGGAACCCATAGCCCAACTTAAACCACAACGGGCTCAAATTTTTTAACTCAAACCAATCTGTTAGGTTTTGGTTGATTGGCGGGATAGTCCAACCCACTAAACACCCCTGCGCGTCAATGATAACTATAACAAGAATCATAAAATTTCCATAAAAAACTTACATGTAAAGCATCTTAGCTCAAGTCTCTTTGTCTATTCTCCTTCTATTTTAGCAAGTAATAACAACCCTTTGCCTTGAACCACACTATAACAATAAGTAACAAGTGCATCCTATGCCTTCAACCACACCATAGCTCAGGTCTTTAATAAATTTCAAATATAATTAGTATTCCATATTAAAATTTCTATTTAATATATAGGCCAAAATGCACTTTTGGTCCATTAACGTTTTCTTAGGTCTCAATTTGGTCTCATTACTTTTTTTATTGCACTTTTAGTCTCATATCTTTTAGTCAGATGCAGAATTGGTCTCATATGGTCTCATTTTTTTTGTTGAAAATTTGGTCACATATCTTTGTAAAACGTTTTACCATTGGTCTAGGGATGGCAACGGAAAGGATACCCTAAATTGTTTTACTATCCGTATCCGTAAAACCATTACAGTATCTGTATCCTATCTTATCTGATATCCGGTATCCAACGGATACCCTAAATATCCGAAATACCCGAAAATAATAGATATAGGATAGGATATCCTAATTTGAAAATCGGATATATTCGAAATTCGATACCCAATATCCGTTAATTAAAATAAATTAATTAAAAATATAATAAAAAATGTATAAAATATAATAAAATTGTTATATTATAGGGTATCGGATACCGGGTACCATAACTATCCGTTCATTTCGGACAGATATCGGATAGTTGATTTTTTATTTTTAAATATTCGTACTCAATCCAATATCCGGTATCCGACGGATATCAGATATTTTTTACGGGTGGATTCGGACGGGTATCCTAAATATCCACCCAAATTGCCATCCTTACATTGGTCCCATAATGTGCAACATTTTGCAAATATATGAGACCAATTATGCAACTTGAACAAAAGATATGAGATCAATTTTGCAATCTGACCTAAAGATATGGAACCAAAAGTACAATATGGAACCAAATTAAGACTTAAGAAAAGGTTACGAGACGAAAAGTACATTTTAGCCTAACATATATATATACATATTAGGCTAAAGAGCAAATTTGGTCCCATATCTTTTGCTCAGTTCCCAATTTGGTCTCATATCTTTGGGTCAGGTCCCAATTTGATCCCATACCTTTTTCTGTTGCATATTTGGTCTCATATCTTTGGGTTAATTGCATAATTGACCTATATCTTTAGGTCAGATTTAAAAGTGGTCCTATATCTTAAAATATATGAGACCAAAATTGGGATTTTTGCAAATATATAGGACTAAAATTGCAACAAAAAAGATACAGGACCAAATTGGGAACTGAGCAAAAGATAAAGGACCAAATTTGCACTTTGACCTATATATTATTATATATTTTTGTTTATTTATCTAACAACTTTTTTTTATAAAAATAATACTAAAAAATTATATTATGTAATACAAACACCCGTTCATTGCACAGAGTACACTCTGACTCTATTAGATGTATATCTTCATTCAAGCGGCCATGTCCATAGCAAACTAGCCAGATACAATCATCTAGACTTCATCCATCTTAATAATGCTTTTGAATATTATCCAACTTTGATATCTTTATAATTAAATTCCTAATTTAGTATAAGTATAATGTAGCATTATGATATGATATTAATTTATTTATGGGTCAAAGTGCATTTTAGGTCCCATAACTTTTCGCTCAGGTCTCAACTTGGTCCCATAATTTTTTTGTTGCACTTTTAGTCACATATCTTTTGCTCAGGTTGCAAATTTTGATCCCGTATAATTTTTTGTCCCACTATATCTTTTGGTCAGGATGCCAAATTGGTCTTATATCTTTTCAAAATGTTTCACTGTCAGTCCCACCTAACTCAAAGATATGAGACTGATTATGCATCTAACCAAAAGATATGAGACCAATTCTGCAACCTAACCCAAAGATATGGGACCAAAAGTGCAGCATAAGACTAAATATGCAACTTGAGCAAAAGATATGAAACCAAAAGTGCAATAAAAAAGTTATATGACCAAATTGAGACCTGAATAAAAGTTATGGGACTAAAAGTATACTTTGACCTTCTTTATGTAATTTAATTAATTCTATATAATTAATTAATTTGATTAAGCCATGGATCATTTAGAATCTACATAAAAATTGTTTTGGATCATTTGCCTAGGTCATTTAATAATGTGAGCACAAATACATTTATAGCCAAAAAAAATAGTTTGGAGAATGAATCTTTGAACGTGCATTGCAATTCAATATTTATGGTCATTGAAATATACTCTATATATACATGTAATAAATATGTAATGATTGCTTTAGAAGAATGTCTAAGTGATAAATGCTATGATTAACGTTTAGGATTAAATTGTAAGATTTGCATTTAGGGAACCTACCCGTGCATCGCACGGGTCAAAGGCTAGTTATATTAATATCGCTATAGGTGATAACCCTTCTTTACTTAATTGACACAGATTGATTAGTCATTAAGTCAATTATTGATAATAATGCAATGAATCAATTTAATATTGATTAATTAATACCTATAATCTTACTATTATTTTGTCAAATATAAAATAGAAATCCCTATAAAAGACATAATCCATTTATTTAGAAAATTTTTGGCTTTTGGAATGTTAATCAATTCGAACTATAAGTCCATACGCTTCACTGATTTATTAGGTTGTAGAGGTTTTAATGATATCAAAAAATTGATATTTATAATATTAATATCATTATATATTATTAGTAATTATAGGTTTTCCCTTAATTAGTGTTGTTTGGTTAATTAATTAAAGAGCCAAATATTGCTCAGAATGCAATCAATCAATTTAATATTTTTTTAAATAAAATGCAAGCAATTCCATAAATCAAATCAATACTTACTAAGATTCTAGTTATACGGTTGAGATTTTTTATAAAATCTATATCAAGACATCGCAATTCATTAGTAATATAAAACAGTCGGCCGAAGTTTGAATGTTAAATTAATTTATTTTTTTTCATTGTTGAGAACCAATTGCGTAATATCATTTATAAGTTGGTTTGGAATTTAATTCTGTGCGCTTTGACATAAAATCAGTAATCATCTACCTTTCCTTGATTGATATTGTTGGAGATTATGGAGCAAAACGCAGCGGAAAGGTAAAATTAAAATTTTTACAAAACTTATAATCTCCTCCAAATGATCCACTACTTGTGTTTATACCAGTGGGAAAAAGGACGTTTACCTAAATCAGACGGTTGCTTTGAAAAACGCGATTCCAAAAAGTCCACAGACTGTGTCCTTCCTCTGCCGGTGATCCACACGAACAGTTTGGCAGATACTCAGGTGCTAGCCTCCAATCTCTTCTTCAAGAGATTATGGGAACCAATCTACAATCTTGGAATTTCAAGAACACTTCTTGAAATATCCAAGAACCCAAAGTGGCGCACCAAGAAACAATTTCTTGGCCACTAACTCTGGGGTTTGGCGCCTCTATCTCTTCCTCACACACAAATCGCCTCTAAAACCCTAGGTTTAGGGTTAGTCGAACTTTTCCTATTTCCTCTAGAGTTATGCGCCTTTTTCTCTATTTCTCTCACACTAGGCGACTTGTCTAATCTCTCTTAGGCTAGGCGACTTTGTGTGTATTTATAGAGAGTCCATTCCTCAAATTAGGGAATCACCAAATCTTCATTATAAGATTACATTAATATTATAATTCAAAATTAAAAGGCAATCTTAATTTAAATTTCAAGATCATATCTTGAAATCCAGAATGCACACTTCCCATTGGTCGGAATGAGTCAAGAGGATTTGAATTCTTAATTAAAATATTACATTAATATCTTAACTCAAAATTCAAAATGCATTCTTGAAATTCAAAACGCAAGATCAAATCTTGCATTTGAATCTTGAAGAATGCGCCACCCCTTAGTGTATCTTATAGGAATTTAATAAATAAGAAAACAATCCTAACTCTTAGGAAGTTATAATCTTATTAATATTCTTAACAAATTGAATTAAAATATTACCCTAATATCTTAATTCAAATTCAAATCTTGAATTCAAATTAACAAAATCATATTTCATTAATTAATTCAAGAGTGAGGCGCCACCCTCCTCTTGTTATCCTTCAATATTAGAGAATTTAATAAATCAATAATCCCATAACTCTTAGGAGACTTAGTCAATTGATTATTCCCTAATATTTTAAACAAAAATTCAAGTGTAAATAGATTAATCAAATTAACTATTTAACAATTAATATATTTAAACTTGTCTAACAAATTTAAATATCACAAATGTAGATTTTATTTAAGATAAGACTTCATGTCCTAAGACATTCAACTATGTCTTAAATTGTGTCACTAAAGTGACTCACGAATTACCCTAATTCGTGTCCCATTACAGTATCTTGATCCTGCTCATGTGTGACCCAGCAGGCCTCACGTGAAATTGGCAACAAGCCATCTCTACGACTCACAAGTCGAGAGCGGACTCTAGCAAGCCATCACGACTACTCAAAACACGTGAGTTATCGTTTTAACATTAACAACTTGACCTTAGTACCACCTTGTCATAATCCCTATTGTCACACGATATTTTGGTCATGGATAAGCCATGGGGAAGTCATCCTTGTAATCCAAACCATAACTTTCTCGATTCCTTGAGTTGGTCCCATTACCCTGTGTGGCCACACATTCCTTGGACAAACTCATCGAGTGGCCCAGTCAAATATCTCTGAACTTAATGAGGGACAAAATTCCTTCTTGGTCAACCACATTCCTCACCACGGCAAACAACTAAACCCGTACCTAACCTGTATGGCTACCCTGTTACGGGCAACGTTGGACTAGGCCAAAGTTCAGCAACTACAACGCCGGAATAATGAAGACCTCAGGTCTAAGGGCATCGTGACTGGTGTACAGGAGAGGCTAGCTCATGACTAAACCCATGCAGGACTCTCTGAGTCGGTCCAGCAACTTGTAGGCCTTTACATAATTGCACCATGACTCTCGAGAAGCATCACATGCGTGTATCTCCATACACCGAAGTCATGCTGATCTTAGTTCATTCACATTCCCACGTGAATAATCGACCAGAGACAGTTTAGAATAATTATCACATAATTAATCAAGGATTGTTATCACAGTAAACATGCTAATAATATGATAACGACATAATTTATCATTCATAAATCAGTCAAAAAATATGTCCATACATATAAAATGGTTGGCCCTAAGGCACAATCTCCATCAGATATTGACTAATTAATAAATAAGTAATGAAGAAGTCAGAGGATAACCGGATCGCAAGCTAACAATTTACTATTGAGTAATCAATAGCTATAATATAAGTTATTTTGGAATTTAATTCTATGCGCTTTGACTTAAAATCAGTAATCATTTGCGTTTCCTTAATTGATATTGACTAATTAATAAATAGGGTAAATTACACTTTGGTACCCTATAGTTTAAAAAATGACACTTTGGTACCTTGTGGTATTCTCTATTGGTATCCTTTGAAGCTATTTTGTAATTTTAACCATAACAAATTTTGTAAAAATTACATATTGACCCCAACATAATTTTTAAAGTTTTCATTTTAGTCCGTAGATAATATGTATCCAGGGACCTATTTGAAATTTTTTTGAAAATATTGGGGGTCAATATGTAATTTTTGCAAAAATTGTTATGGTTAAAATTACAAAATAGTTCCAAAGGATACCACAGTGTTAATGGAGAATACCACAGGGTACCAAAGTGTCATTTTTTAGCCATAGGGTACCAAAGTGAAATATGACCAAACCAAAGGGTACCAAAGCGTAATTTACTCTCATAAGTAAGTAGTGAACCAGTGAGAGGATGACCAGAATGCAAGCTAACAATTTATTATTGAGTAATCAAAAGCTACAATCTTACTATTAATTTCTAAAATATGAAATAGATATCGGGATTAATGTCACAATCAATTTACTTTTTTTTTTTAGGGTAAATTACACTTTGGTACCCTGTTGTTTGACCCGATTTCAGTTTGGTACCCAGCGGTTTGAAACTTGACACTTTGGTACTCTGTGGTATTCTCCATTAACACTTTGGTAGCATTTGGAGCTATTTTGTAATTTTAGCCATAACAAATTTTGCAAACATTACATATTGACCCCAAAAAATTGTCAAAAAATTTCAAATAGGTCCCTGGATACATATTATCTAGGGACTAAAATGAAAACTTTTAAAAAAATTTGGGGTACGAAAATGAAATATGACCAAACCACAGGGTACCAAAGTGTAATTTACGCTTTTTTTAACAGTATTCACGTAATATCAAATATATTCGACTTTGAAATTTAATTCTTTATGTGTCATGAACGTTTATGTCATGAACCCCTCTTAGGAGGCACGTGACCGACACAGACATGGGCCTACCCCATGCGTAAGCCTACCCATAGACAATCCATGACAACCCGCTGACCGGGCACCCGTCGTAAAGTGCCAAACGAATCAAATTAATAATACTTGAGCCTCGCAAGTAGCACTGTCAAAACGGGCTAAGGCCCGCGGGCCGGCCCGGCCCGCCCGCTAAATGGGCGGGCTTGGGCTTAAAAAATTTGGCCCGTTTAAAAACGGGCCTAAACGGCCCGGCCCGTTTAGCCCGTGGCCCGTAACGGGCCAGGGCGGTTAGGCCCGTTTACATTTTTTTAAGAAAATTTGCATGAAAAAATGTTTAGGCCCGCGGGCCGGCCCGGCCGGCCCGCTAAATGGGCGGGCTTGGGTTTAAAAGTGCTACTCGCAAGTATTACTATATAGTAAAATATAGTATAGATGCTAACCCAAGGTCGAATCTCTCACGGAATTTCGAGGTTAAAGATAACTACTATTTATATGAATATCTATGAACTTAGGTGAGGCTATTAAGATAGGTATAAAAGAAATAATATAAAAGACACAGAAACAATAAAGATAAAGATATCCTAGAGAACGATCATAAATTTCACCCTTCTAGTTCATAAGAGATATGGAATTGAAGTGCCACTTTAATTATGTAACAAACCATATCCAATGATGTATTTTGAACATAAAATACTAATCATATAAGTGAAGTGCAATCCACCTTAGTTATAGGAAATGTTATTGCATCTTCAAATGTACGAGCAATTAAAGCAATGGCGAAAGATATAGAATTAGGATAGATAACTCATCCAAAACTGGGAATATGAGCATTTGTCATTAACCTTTCAAAACAATCTCTATTATTGCAGATCAAGCCAATAGACAAATATGGAAATTAAAGAACAATCCTAAGAACTATACTCTCTAAAAGCAATGGCGAAAATAGAGACATAGATAGAACACTCTTTTGTAAACCAACCATGCAACGACATGTTTAAAGAGCAAACTCTATTAATCGTAAAAGGGATAAACCACTGGAGTACCAACAGATGCAATTAATCAACTTATGAACTACCTAATTACTATCTTCGAAAGATATTAACAAATAGTCATAACTTACAACTAGATGAAAATAAGAAACATAATTAAACTACAACTCCCTGGACTATGAAGAACGATGAACTCCGGCTTCCTTTAGATTCTCCTCTAGGATAAAGAATGTTTAGGCTATTATCATAGGGAAATAACCAAAACCTTGATTAGATCCCATATGGAGATCTATTGATGGCTGCTGCCTCTCTAAATCTACTCTAAATTGCCTCCGGTTGAGGTCTATTGAGGTGCTGAGCGATTCTGAGCGTGGAATGACAAGTTCTATTTATAGGCATGAAAGTAAACTTCGGCCGCAAGTTGTGGAACAAATTTGGGCTTGTGCCGTCACATGTGCCGGCCGACACAACATGGCGGCACAGTGAGATATCCGCAATATCTTAACTGTATCTTGATATCTTGAATCCTGATCGTCCAAATCATATCTTTTGACCTCTTCCTTGCGTGTGCCGTGAGAATTCTTTCTTGGGCCAGAGGCTCAAGTAACGGCTCATCCTATTTTTACGGTGAAGCTTATCTGCTGACGTCATACTATCTCAGAGTCTTGTGCCGCGGGAAGTCCTATTTTGTGCCAGCGACACACATGGCGGAACAAGAGTATCTTGTTCTTTTTGTTATCTTCTCGTTCATTCTAGATGATTCCCTTTGGTTTGGCCCTGTTTGGATATTTGAAACACTAAATAAACCATTAAGTAGCACCTATTTATAAAGTACAATAAATAAACGCTAAATAATCTATTTTATCCACTTTATTATGCCATACCTTGGTGCAGCCCTTAATATATTAATTGGTCTAATTGCAATATATTATCATTATAAGCGTGTAAAAAGAAGACCAAATAACATGTCAATATTTGGGCTGATCACTCGCCTAACATAATCCTGATCAATCATAATATATATATTCTCCAAAGTACTCAGACATTATAAATTCAATGCTCACATGCATAACTGTCAACCCAGAGTATCACCAAATCAATATAACTACCATTTCGAGCAACCAAACAAAATACACATGTAATCAACCTCTTGTGTAAACAAGTCGCACCAAATAATAATGATACATAACCCCGAATCATCTCCCTAAGTACTAGTGGAGCTGACAGACTAGAGTTTAATACAACTTTACTTAAATAAAGCAACTATCCACACGAACGATGACATAGCCTCTTGGTTGTCTTCCTCCTGGAACTGAAGTAGTGGCTTAACATGAACCTGTAACTAAAATGTTAAACGAGTGAGTCGAAACTCAGTGAGCGGTTAACCCATCTCAATCATGGGGTCACCAATAAAGCCATAACTCATTAAAACTGAATAATCTACAATAACATTCATTCAACCAAATGATCTAACATATGCCACGATTAGAACCTTAATCGTATCACAAGGTATAAAAAATTCAATAAAAGAAATAATTGTGGAACCTTTAAAGAAATTACAATATATGAATAACCACAGTTTTAAGAAAATCTTTCGGAATTAAGGAATTTTTAAGAAACATTCTTCGTAGGTTCATTAAGAAAAATATGAGGTTTAGTAAACAAAGTAACAAGCATGTAAAACTTTGTTAAAATGAAATTTGGGAAGGAAAATCAAGTGGCGAAATTTTCTACTGAACCAACCTCCTTACTTGGATCAATGTTTAATATGACAAAATATTTATATCAGTCAAAGAATAGTAGTTCACAAGAGTTTACGATTAAATCCTTTAGGCCTATCAAGTGAGAGAAAACTCATGGGGGATTAGAAATTGAGTAATAATATAAGTTTATATATAGTCATACGTTTAGGCATAATAAGAATCAGACATTGTAAAAACTACTTTAAACAAAAGTAATCTGGTAGAGAATAATAGTTTTAATTTTACTGATTTAAAATAAAATCCCATATGTTTACCTCAATGATGTCTACACGTAGGATAGCCAGCAACGCAGAAGTAATTCGACCAATATCTTTCAGACTATCAAAGATTCTAAATTCACCAAATATCAATAATATCAGTATTCAACATCGTAGAATCCTCACTTTACAACTAACTCAAAATTTCCATGCAAACTAAGATTCAACAATCAATTCACAACTCAACCACATGTATATCACATTATCGGTATTTCAATTTGGACTCCAACCATCGAAATCGCACACAACATTATATCTCAACCCGTGGGGACCACACATAGCTTATCTCACCCATCGGGACTGCACACAGGATTATCTCAATCCGTGGGGACCGCATACAACTTATCTCACCCATCAGAACCGCACACAACATTATTTCAACCTATGGGGACCACACACAGCTTATCTCACTCATCGGAATCGCACACAACATTACCTCATTCATTCTACAAATAATCAACGATAAAACACACACCAAAGTAAAGATTTTCAATCAATATCACAGCTAGAACTACGAGAGAGCAATCACATACACAAACACAAACAAACTCGAATGCAAACCCAATCACAATGACAAACACAAATACAAATACAAACACAAGCACAAACGCAAGCACAGACACAATTAAATTTAGTCAACTCAGAACATAAGTCAATCTCACAACTTGACACATTCTTCCCTTTCAATTAAACTTGCACACTATGCTTTTCACAAATTAAAAACGAACAATATGATGCAACTTCTAAGATTTAGTTCATCAAAATCACCCTTAGGGACTAAATTGAAACTTTAAAGTTTTACCTATAATAACCAAATTTTAAAATACCTTTTCTAATTCAAAATCAATGCATTAGAACTCATTAAAATTTTACATTAAACTCGTTCAAACTATTAATTTCAAGAAAACACAGATTTGTTCAAAAACCCCAAATTTTCGTCACTTATGAACCCAAGAGTAAAAACAGTCCCAAAACTTAATATTGTGGAGCTTTTAGAGCTTCTAGAGCTTCCCAACATGATATACTATCATAAATGGGTTCACTCCAACCAAGAAAATGAAGAAACAATGAAGGATTTGCTGATTTTCGAACACACTTTTGTTATGGCCGAAAATGGAGAATAGAGGAGCTTGCCCAAGCTCATGTGGCTTCCAAGATGAAAATGGAGGTGGGAAGAATGAAGGGTGTAGCTCAATGATTAACTAATGTCAAGAAACCAGCAGAAATTTGAAGAAAACCATATAAGAAACCAATTTAAACCCATGAGTGGATAAGAGAAGAAAAATGGAGAAGAGAGGCACAAACCAAGGGAGGAGGGACGACCACCACCATGGGGGAGGTCACCGGAGATGTTCTCCGACGCCTAGCAGTGGCGGTGACGTCGTCTGTGTAACCAACGAAAGTGGGCAACGGTGGAAGAGTCTATAAGAAGGAGGGAGACGCGTTTTTGCAGAGAAAAAACAAAGTGGGAGTTGTGTGGGCTATTTAAAGTGGCTGTAGGGTCATTTTTGAATTTTAGAAAATCAAGGGGGAAGAAAAGGTATTCTGACGTAGAGTCTTCAAGGTTGAAATCACAAAAATACCCAGAAACGTTCAAGTCTTTTCAAATTAGTCCCTAAACACTTAAACTTTTAGAAATAGAGTTTATAGACAAAATTTATATCATTAGCTTCGTTTGGAAGAGTAGATTCCAAATATCAAATTTGTTTTTGAAAATCTATCTCTAAAAGCTTTCAGTTCCTACTCAAAAGTATTATTTGTCGGGT
>QANZ01028400.1:71883-90424 GCA_003254925.1 Chamaecrista fasciculata | reverse complement strand
ATCTCATCTCATTATCTCCATCTCATCTCATTATTTCCTACCATTTCTACCCCTATACAAATTAAAAAAAATCCATAAACCTATTTCAACCAACCACAATCATTACATACCCTTTTATATAATTTCACATCCTATTTAACATCATTTTTTCTAAAATCACCCAAACACCAATACATTATTTCATCTCATCCAATTCAAACTTAATCTCATCTCATCCCATAAACTTGACTTGAATTGAAATAGTATGGTATGCCCCAAACAGACCCTTAACTTTCAAATTATGAATTGGAAATGTATATTATAATAAACATGTTGAGGGGTTTGATTGGTAATACTACTGTGTTTTATTACTATTATTATTATTAATGTTTTGAGTGTCATCAACATGTGAGGACTGAGGACAATGTCGGGTAGACATGTGAGATGGCAATCAAACAACCACGCACATTTTAACACAGTTCATAAGTAAAAATTAATATATTATTTATAGTTTTCTATCCAATGGTAAATAGGGTATCAATATATATATAGTATTATAATTTTTATTTCCAAACACAAACATAATTATTTAAATTAGTTTTCATTCTCGAATCTTACAAAAATAATCAAATTTCTATATCCAAGTTCTCCTGAGAACATATTCCAGAATCAATTGATTTATTTTGAAACTATTAACATAAAAAAAAGTAAATTATAATATATAAATTATTAAATTACTTTAACATATATAAAATATTTAATTTTCATCTTTATAATACTATATTTTATCAACACGGTTTAAAATATTATATATTTATATATAAAAAAAGTAAAATTCTCACTGAATATAAATATTTTGATAGTCACTAATCATAAGATCAAACTACTCTTTTCAACTGCACTGTTTATACTTTGCTGGTGACCTTTAAGAAATCTTATTGGTGGGAATGAGCATTAAGCAAGATGAAGGGAGATCAATATAGTGTTACTATAATATATGATATCTCTTTGAATATGTACAAGATTTCGCATTACTTGGAAACTCAGTGTAATTAATTGCCTAAGGCTCTACTTGAGAGCTGGCTTCTCTCTTGTTTCCCTGAATGGTATATCACCATTCAGAACTGAACTGATGAAATTTTCTACCTCCTCTATTGTCATTTCCCCCATGAATGAAGCAAACTTCCTTCGTTTGGGTTTGTAGGCAATTAAGAACATGTCTGATGACTTAAACCCAGTTTTATCAAATGCATTAAGAAAAGAAGACTGTTTGGTAGCATCTAAGAGAGAATAGGAAATGGAGTCCCTAGACCCGTATGCTTGATTTGGCTGCCTTGAGAGAGATTTCTGAGAGACCTGAAATCACAATAATGCAGATCCTCAATAAGGTGAGTAACCGAGTATGAATAGCCATGAAAACTGATGAACTTTCATGTTTCCTACATATATAGTAAATTAAATTACTTTGAAAAGAACAACATTAACATTAGCAGACTCTGGTGGACACCCTCTAGATGATTAATACATCATGAAAATCATAATTGGAATCCTCTCAATATCTTTGGTCTTCTTAATCCCCAGTTTGATCTGTTTTCAAATGCAAATATATGTGCACTCATCATTTTCGGCCTTAAAGCAATAGTGTGTTGAATAAAGTAATCGCATCCATCACTTTCAGCTGATAAAAAAGGAACATTCTATTGATTCCATTAAATACTAGTTTTTACCTTCTATTTTTTCCCCCATATATGAACATTCTAATAGCTTTTCCCCATTCAAGCTTTGACACATCAATGAAGTATTTATATTACCTAAGTGATAAACATCTTTACCGTCTACCAGCCCACCAAAAATATATAGCTCTTATCACAATTGCTAAATAACAACACAGAATATATATATATATATATATTTCCACTTGGCCCAGAAATAATTATGCCCATAAAAGAACAGTAATTTAAATGGAAGATACACTTACCAGAGATAACAATTTTTGAAGCTTTTCTCTAGATTTAGAAGATCTGAAGGCACCAATTATGCAGACTGGGGTTTTCTCTCCACAAAGAGTCTCAAAGTTCGACCGAGAGAGGAACTGTATTGGTCCCTCATCTGAATCGGTAGGCTGTTTCTTGGCTTGACCGGATGCTGCTTTTTTGCTTGTTTTTTCAAAATTATCAAGTACAATACCAAGATCATGAACTGCAGACTTTATGTCTTTAACAGATATCCCCGTTTTTAGAATATGCTTTTCTCCATTAGGCAGCCAACCTATGATAGCTGGAAGTGAGTCAACTCCAAGCCTTTTCACTCTAGGATCAGAAACATCATGAACCTACAATAGATATTACCCAAAACAATTATATATCTCCTTAAAACTAAATATAGACAGCAAGCATCATTTCAATATAAAAAATGGGCTTAAAGAGATAAATTGTATTGACAATCACTTTTAAGGACTAAATTGTCTAAATTAGACTTTCAGGGATGAGTTGTCAAACTCGGGTATCTTTTAGGGACCAACTTGCTAAAAAGTTGAAGCCAAGAAAGCACCAATTGAGATCAACAATCAGCTATCAAAAAAAAAAAAAACTGCATCCCCTTCAACATTCCAAGTATTAGCTAAAACAAAATCTTAGTATACAATTCATCAGATTTCTTTTTTGGCTTCTTCTAGCCGTAAAAAAGAATAGATAATGCATAGCAAAAAACAAGAGCAAATGCTACAGGCAAAAAAGAGAAAGTGACAAGAAAAACAAATAAAGTTCATAGACGGCACTAACATACCTCAGCATCACTGAAGGAAAAGCGTTTGTGATACAAGCCACTAAGAACACGCCAGATTACTGGAGTGTCTCTTTTGGTAGATAGAAGCATCACCCTAGGCAACTTCTCAGCAGTGTTAAATTGGTCAAGAAAATTTAGGTCAGTCCGTTTTGAAAACCTTGGCAGGTGACCTTGA
This sequence comes from Chamaecrista fasciculata, assembly GCA_003254925.1. Taxonomy (NCBI): domain Eukaryota; kingdom Viridiplantae; phylum Streptophyta; class Magnoliopsida; order Fabales; family Fabaceae; genus Chamaecrista; species Chamaecrista fasciculata. The sequence continues at coordinate 87,486 of QANZ01028400.1, read as the reverse complement.
CAGAATGCCTTCAAATTCTTGACGTCCAAGTCACCACTGTACTCCACCAAGGAGCCCTTTTCATTTCCCTTGTAAGAATAAACGAAAAGCCTTGGAGCTCTGCGTGGGTATATGCCGAGCTCCTTACAAACTGAGACTTCCTTTTCACAATTAATACTTCCAACCTGTCACATGAAAAAAAGTGTTATAAGCCATGCAACTCCAGAAAGTCAACAAAAGAGAAAATGTGAGATGATAAATGAGAACCTTTAAAGCTCCCTGTAATGAACTGGAAACGTCCTCTGTCGTTGATTCAAAGTATTGAATCCCCTTCAATGAGGGTGTATAAGATAATAAAAGCCAAGTCATCCCTTGATCAACTATTTCTTTTTTCAAGATTTGTGAATTTATGGCCCTAATACTTTTGGGGGAACTCCTGGATCCAGATTGTGACCTAGTTGAACCACCAAAATCACTGCCAAAGCCACCAAACTGACTACTGCCACCGCCACCTCCTCCACCACCGAAAAAATTGCCAAAAAGATCATCCAAACCAAATCCAAAAGAACTAGGACCACCAGATCCACCAGGTCCACCAAAGGAAAAAGAGAATGACTGAGAACCTCCATTCCCACCCATCCCCTGCCATTGACTATGGCCTGGTCCTCCACCCGTGAAATAAGTATATCCACCCTGACCTCCAGGATGGCCAGCTTCGAATCCAGGGTTACCTTTCTCATCACCATACAAGTCATAATTCTTCCTTTTCTGTTCATCAGATAAAATCTCATATGCTGTAAAAGGAACAAAGACACAAATATGAGCATCTTTAAATGAGAGATCTGTTGACAATAAGCATGCAGAACTGCATGATACCAATTATAAAATTTAATGTGGGCATGAGAGACAGAGAAAAATTTTCTATACCATTATTGATCTGAGCAAACTTCTCTTGTGCTCCCTTGCTTTTGTTCTTGTCAGGGTGATACTGGAGGGAGAGCCTACAAATCAAATTAAGAGTAAGTTACTACGAAAATAATTTATCAAAACTGAAACCATTTATCCAATCAGACACCCAAAAAATCATAATCAAGACAAAACCACTACCACACATTCTATTCTAATATGGTGCGACATCCAGGGCCCATATTGTGGCCAAAATTAAATCTAGTGAACTTACAGATTTAAGATAATATCTTAGTTTTTTTTAAAACACATACAGAAGTCCATTCAGATTGAAGCAATTTTAAAAAGTTTCCAATTTTGAGGGCTCATAAGGCCACAACCCATCCTTTTCAGCTCCAACCTTGATTTCTGTAGTTAAAAAAGTACAAAATATTAATATTTTGAATGCTTTCTGATGACTGCATTTTATATTTATTTTCAGCAATATGAAAGTTGGCAATATCTTGAAGACATGGACTCCAGAAAACATATACACATCAATGTAGCATAATCAATCGCATAAGTCTAACCAATAGTATTACTTGCTACAAGAAACGATAATTTACAAGACATACTTGTGGAAAGCCTTCTGAATTTCCCGTTGACTTGCATTTTTATCAACTCCGAGGACCTGTAAAAATTAGAAGTATCTGCAGTAAGTATTATACTTTGATACAACAATAACTTGAAGAAAACGGCAGATTATTATTATTTTTCACGGTTGGATTTTAATCCAAGTAAAAAGGAAGAAATTACCAGGGCTACCAATGATAACCTTTACAACATAATAAATAGTTATCATGTCAATGATTAAATAGATATCAAGATTCTAAACCAGGAATTTCCTAACAGTGACCATTCAAAACGACCTATTTGGAAACCGATTATCTCAGTCAAAACCACTCACTACAATGTCAAATTCAAGAATGCGCATTCATCAGTCAAGGCGTCAAGCTACTATAGCAACTCATGTTCACCATCTGACCAAAACCCTATTGCAATCAAAAGAGAAAAAACCCCCAAATCTAATATCTCTCCTTTCATCATCAGGCCCCAACTTAAACCAAGACCCATTAATAAACCCAAAACATTGCATCATATCGAGCATAAAGCAGCTTCTTAAATCATAATATCGTCAGTATTAGAATTTTTTTACAGCAATACAAGAAACAGAGCAACTCTTACCTGATAAGGGTCAAGAGTTTTCGATTCCAAGCTTGCGATGAACGACACAATGGTCATGAAGATTATCCATAAGCCTAGATGAGTCCTCATAGTCGGATCCAAGTTTCAACGAAATTTGAAACGGAGTTTTGAATTTGAGACGCAAGAGACGAAAATTGAGGTTCGATAATTAAATATGTTCGGTGTTCGCGGGACCTGCAAATAAATACAGAATCCAGACGCTTCGAGATTTATAGGACCTTAAATACACGTGGCACTTTAATGTGATACCACGCATTTGAACCAATGAGATTTTAGAATTTAGAGAGCATATGAAAAGCTTTTTTCAGGAAAGTTAATTGGATTTATTCTAAATTTCTAATAAATAAAAAATTGGCCAGTGTAAATTTGGTCCTGTATCTTTTGCTCAGTTCCCAATTTGGTCCTATATCTTTTTTTGTTGCAGATTTGGTCCTATATTTTTGGGTTAGTTTTCAATTTGGTCTCAGCAAATATGGGATAAAAAATGATAGGCCAAATTCTTATTTTGGTCCCTCAGTATGCTCAATGTTCCAAATTGGTCCCTCAGTTATTTTACATTCCATATTGGCCCTTTAATTATGCTTAGTGTTCCAAATTGGTCCCTTAGTTATTTTTCGTTCCATATTGGTCCTTCAGTTATGCTTAGTGTTCCAAATTGGTCTCTCAAACGTTTTCCATCCATTTTTCCGTTAAATAAAAAAGACAAAATTGATTTTTAACTCTTAAAAGTTTAATTTTTTTGCATAAAGGACCTTTCTCTCTATAATAGAACCAAAATGTAAAAAAGAAGAAATAACTGGGGAATTTTAGTTTATTACACATAAAAAAACAATTTTTTTTACTCTCTCTCTCGTCTCTCTCCCTCTCTCTCTCTCCTCTCTCTCTCTNAAATCGAGGGAAATAGTGTAGTGTAGAGTGAAGTATACTCATATTATCTAGAAAAAGTATGATAATGAGTTGCGTCGCTTCCCCAGCCACGATTCCAAAGACGGTGTCGGAGTCGTCGGTGACGACAAGGGTGGTGCCAATACAGAGAAGATGATGGCGGCAACGGCGAAGACAACGATAACGATGAAGGAGGGCTTGGGGGAGAGCGATATCGTCATCGGTAACTATGAGTTTTAAGAGTTGTGGTCTTTTCTTCATTGACAAAGTCTGAAAATGGAGAGAGAGAGAGAGAGAGAGAGAGAGAGAGAGAGAGAGAGAGAGAGAGAGAGAGAAAATAATATTTTTTTGTGTGAAATAAATTAAAATCCCCCAATTATTTCTTCTTTCTTACATTTTGGTTCTATTATAGAGAAAAAAAAGGTCCTTAATGCAAAAAATCAAAACTTTTAGGAGTTAAAAATCATTTTTTTTATTTTAAATGGAAAAATGGATGGAAAACGTTTGAGGGACCAACTGTGTCAAATTTTGGAAAACTGAGGGACTAAGATGGAACAAAAAATAACTGAGGGACCAATTTGGAACACTAAGCATAACTGAAGGACCAATATGGCACGAAAAGTAACTGAGGGACCAATTTGGAACATTGAGCATGACTGGGGACCAAAATAGGACTTTGGCCAAAATGATATGATGCCAAATTGGGATCTTTTGAAAAAATATAAAATTAAAAGTGCAAAGACTCAACAAAAGATATGAAATCAAATTTGCACTTCTTTGACCCAAAAAATTCAAATTTTACACAAAGCAAGGGAAAAGAAAACTGTTAGATTCTCCTACATAGAATATGTTTTCTCTTCATCTTCGGAGTCTCCCAATTTGTAAATTATGTAGAGTGAATGTAATTTTGTCAAACTTGTTTCACAAGGATAAAAATTCACTCTCCTAATAATTTTCTTTTTCGAACCTCATACACAAAATATTAAACAAGTTATCACTTATCAACGATAGAGATAAGATGAAAGTTCAAGTCTTTTATAAAGATTTATTAACGAGAAAAAAATAAATAAAATGATAAAAATACTTAATCAAACAATTAATATGACAATTTATATATATGTTAAATTTATGTGAATAATTTAATGAGTTAACTATTACCTAATCACATATTTCTTCAAATACTTTTTCTTACTCATTAAGTCAGATTTTCTTTAATATCATTTGACCAGAGAAGTCTATTCTCTCTTGAACAATACAAATTCACCTTTAAAATAAATCTACAGGTAACTTTTTCAATACGAAATATACCTTTAAAAAAAATAGATAGGTGAAAAATAAATTTAATAGGAAAAGTGCATTTTAGTTTCATAACTTTTGTTCAGGTCTCAATTTGGTCTTATAACTTCTTTTTGTTGTACTTTTGATCTCTATCTTTTACTCAGGTTGTAAATTTAATCTCGTATTACACTTTTGACCACATATCTTTAAGTCAAGTTACATAATTGGTCTCATATATTTGGGTTAAGTGTAGAATTAATCCCATATATTTAGGTCAAGTGAGACTGACGATGAAACATTTTGCAGTGATATAGGACCAAATCTGCAACCTGAACTAAAGATATAGGACCAAAAGTGCAATAAAAAAATTTATGAGACCAAATCAAAACTTCAGCAAAAGTTATAGGACCAAAAATACATTTTGACCTAACTTAATCATAGTAATCTTGCATTCAAATCATCGGTAAACACATGGAATGACATGTGCTGACTTGATGTCATCAAACTTTGAATAAAAAAAATTAAGGAACAAGTATGTTTTTCACATAATAAAGTAATAAACCATTCGAAGACTCTTGGATCAAAATTAGAAATAGGAAAAAGAAATTTTTATCAGTAATTGTAATTCAAAATAATTATTGCATTTTAACAAAATCATCCTGATATAGGTGACTGATGAGAAAACAACCCTGAACCTGGTTTTGGAGTTAAACCAATTCAGAATTTTTTTTATTTTATTTTTTTGGATTAAACGATACTATTTTAAAGAAACTTTTAATTAAATTTAGACTCAAAATAATAAATTAATTTGTAATAGTTACTCTAATATTTAATTTTTTATCTTTTTAATTCTCACTTTATTACTCAATCAAGCTTAAATTTAAAAAGTTTATTGCGTTTTTATTACATTACATCCTAATTAGACCATTGAACTGTAACCAGATTTTAAAAACCTTAATTTTACCATAGAAGAAAACAAAGATATAGAGTATAAGGACTAAAAATTTTTTATGTGATGGAAAGTTTAAACACCAGTACCTCCGATGCAAATATATCAATATCATATGTATAGTTCCAAAAATCATATTCTTGAAGCAAACTAATTACGCCTACAGAAACACCTATCAGGGTAATTTGCAGCGCATACAACTAACTAGATCGATACAATCCTCAAGAAAAGAGCAAATAGGTAGATGAATGACCAATGGAATTGTGCATATATAGAAATTGCCATCAGAATTATCGTCTCATCTGAACTCTGAACACTATACTAAAATTCATATCCAAACAGAGATACAATTTAATGAACAATGTACCAAAACTGAAAGGGGGTCGAATCAGAAATGGGCAAAGACTCAATCTTGAGGGGTGGCACCATTTGTTGCTTCCATGGGCTCACCTTCAGTTGATTCTTCAGCCTTTTCACCTTTTTTACCTGCAACCAATTAAAAGCATTCGTTAAGCCCACATACAACACCATGTAAACATGACAAGAAACTTATAGGAAAACCTGGTCTATTACAACTTTGTTTTCATATATGGATTGGTTTAGTCTTATTTTTTAAATAAGAGAATTGATAATTTGGTCTCTAAAAGATGACAGTCTCAATTTAGTCCCTAAAAACTAAAATTATACAATTTAGTCCTTATAAGATACAATTACAATCAATTTGATTCTTTGTTAAGAATATCAACTGATATATAATAACAAATCAGATATAATTTTAAATTCTTGATAGCATTACAATAAACAGTTAAAGTTAAAAAAAAATCATATGATGTTAAATTAGAATAAATGTTTTGGCAAAAGGATCAAACTGATTGTAATTGCATCATTTAGGGACTAAGTGTTATAATTTTATCTTTCGGTGAATAAATTGAGACATTTATCATCATTTAAAGACCAAATCATTGATTTACTCTATTAAGAATGTCTCAAATTTGAAACAGGCTAATGATGCTACAGATGCAGATGCCAGTCAAAGCAAATAAATGACATCCTGCTATTTTCAGGCTTCAGCTTACCTTTCTTTTTCTTTCCACCGCCTTTCTTTTTTGTCTTTGTGCCCAAGGCTAGCCATCCCTTGATTTCAGGATCATCTATTGTCTTTGTCGGCTGCAAATCCTGGAGAGGATGAGATGTGACGCGATCCGAACCATTGGGCATTAGCAAGACTGTGAATTTGATGTGTGCAACAAAATCACCTGAAAAATACACGAACATAAGAAGGGCCAACATAATTCATTTGCTGTAGGGGTCTAATTGCCACTGGCCAAAAAGAAATTTTACCAGGCTTTTCATGAAGAACTGGATATGGCTGCAAAAGCTCATGATTTACACATTCCACTAAACCCAACCGAGCTCTTTTCTCTTCCAAAGCCCTGGTATAAAATGACGTTGTAAGTGGTGAGAAGAAAATACAGATTAAGATTCACCAATCTGAACGCAGTACTGATAACATGGAAGTTACCTGGCAGCAAATGGCATGATAGGAAATTTTTGGCTTATTTCACTGAAAATGAACCTAGATGCTTTCATCTTCAGGTGATAATTCTTGTCAACTGCTCTCTTGTAGATAGTTGTCTGTTTCTCATCTAACAGCTTAGGCTGCAAATGATGGAATGTTATCCGTAAGAAGCTGTGTTACGGGGGATAGTAGAATAATGAAATAACTTACCTTGCCTTCTCCAGTGCTAGCTACAATATCAATTGCATAAACTTCATTCTCTTCAAACTCCGCATCATCCACCCTTGTTTCCGGATTTGATACACTCAGTACAACCTTATTCCCATCTATGACAAACTGCTTCATTTGATGGCTAAGAACACCTTCAACAATTTTACAATCATAAGCAGCAGCAACCTTCTGTATTGCTTCAGTTACATCCTTATTCTGTGATGTAGAAACAAAATTGATCAACAACTTTATTACCAACTACTGTATGGTTACAACAGTTAGACATTGATCATATTTAAAATTAAAAAAAAAAAGAGTTGAAAAGAATATTAGTTCCATCTACACAAAAGTTATTAATAGCAGAACACATGCATTAATTACTTTGGGGTATTTTAATGAATATTACGATTTATAGAGCTGCAAAAGACATATGTATTGACAATATATAAGTGTCAACACAACCAAAACACACTTTTCAGCCAACATCAATTTAGGCAACAGGGAAAGGAGGAAACCAATATGGTATTAATTACCTCGGCAAAGTTGCCATTATTAAAGCTTTAATACATGCTACATGTGTTAAATTATATACAAACTACTTTAACAAAAACTACTTCATATCTATGGATGCAAGCTTAAATAATACAATATGTTGGCTGCAATAAACAATTGCACTGAAAACAGCAATCAGCACAACCATGAAAATACCTCAGCCAATTTTAATTTAGGCAACAGGGAAAAGAGGAAGCCAATATCATATTGGTAACCTGGCAAAGTTGACATTATCATATTGAAGCAAAATGATATACTATTAGGATTTAAACTACATCCTTGCAAGTATATTTGCAATTCTTTCAAACTATCAAAGAAGTAAAAATTCTTGGAGAAGTGCAACAACTAAAAACCAACAATTAGAAGCTAAACACTTAGTTGGACTTTAAAAGATAAATACAACTTTAAGAAACTACTTCAGACTCTTTTTGCAAACAAATCTATGGGTGCAAGCTTAAATAATACAATATGTTGGCTGCAATAAACAATTGTACTGAAAAAACAGCAATCAGCACAACCATGAAAATACCTCAGCCAATTCTAATTTAGGCAACAGGGAAAAGAGGAAGCCAATATCATATTGGTAACCTGGCAAAGTTGCCATTATCATATTGAAACAAAATGACATACTACTAGGATTTAAACTACATGCTTGCAAGTATATTTGCAATTCTTTCTAACTATCGAAGAAGTAAAAATTCTTGGAGAAGTGCAACAACTAAACTAACAATTAGCAGCTAAACACTCAATTGGACTTTGAAAGATAAATACAACTTTAACAAACTACTTCAGACTCTTTTTGCATACAAATCTATGGGAGCAAGCTTAAATAATACAATATGTTGGCTGCAATAAACAATTGTACTAAAAACAGCAATCAACACAACCATGAAAATACCTCAGCCAACTCTAATTTAGGCAACAGGGAAAAGAGGAAGCCAATATCATATTGGTAACCTGGCAAAGTTGCCATTATCATATTGAAACAAAACGACATACTATAAGGATTAAACTACATGCTTGCAAGTATATTTGCAATTCTTTCTAACTATCAGTAAAAATTCTTGGAGAAGTGCAATAACTAAAAACCAATAATTAGCAGCTAAAAACTCAATTGGAGTTTGAAAAATAAATACCCTATCAGAGTAACTATGACATAAGCCTCACTTGAACAACTGTCCATAGCTTGTAGGAAATGTTCATCATATAGGGTCAACAATAAGGTGATGAAACTTCTCATTCTGCTTTCTCAAATTCATAAACATTTGAGCTTATGTCCACAGGAAATGAAGCTTAGATAAATTCTGGCATGAAACACAGAGCAACTATAGGTGACAAGAAAGTAAATGGAGAAATGGCATCGTAATCCATCATGCAATGTGCACAGGCACCCTAGTTACTTAGAAATTAGTCCTATTTATTTATTTATTTATTTTAGTTAGTAAGTATTTGTTAGCTAGGATATTATATTATATGTGAGGGAACAAAGTATGTTGGGGGTAGGTTAAGATAAGGATTATGGGGCGAGGGAACAAAGTCTGTTGAGATTGGTCAAGAGAGATTAAAAAAAAAAGAAATACAAACATACCACAACGTATCCTTATCTTAATTTACCCCAACAAACTTTGTTCCCTCACAACATATCATATAAAACCCCAACTAATAAATACTTGACCAACTAAAATTAATAAATAAATAATACTATAACTTATAGCTCTTTATAGTTTTCGTCATTTAGAGATCAAACACTAGCTAAGACGGAATAAGGAGAGAAGTTCCATTCAGACAACAAAAATGGAGTGAATAAATGCCATATATGCAATGTAGGAGTAAAACTTAAGTCAATGCTTCACAACAGTGAAGATACAGTTCATCATACAAGGATTCAAAGGGCTAAAGGGAAAACAAGGATGATCTCTATCAGTGTAACTATGACAATGAAGCTTCATTGGAGTTTATCCATAGCTCCTGATAGTTTTCGTCATTTAGAGATCAAACACTAACGGAGACAGAAAAAGGAAAGAAGCTCCATTCAGACAACAAAAATGGAGTAAATAAATGCTACTGGAAAGTGTATAGAGATTGGAAAAGGAAATGAAAAGTATGACAATGCAAGACAACGACATAACATGAAAGCACTTGAAATTAACCCCATGTGCCAAAAAACAAAGGTATACATACCAAAGACATGCAGCTGAGCTTTATCCAAGAAAAGAATACTCTTAGCAAACCAGAAATAAAAGTAACAAATTTTCAGCCAACAAGGATAATTGAAAGTTAAAGTAAGCATTCCAATAAGAGCTAAATTTATAAAAACCAGCATTCTGTCCAACACTCGGCAAATGTGTTGGGCAAAAGGAAAAAAACAAGATTCTCAGTGTAAAATCAAATATAGGCACAATGGCTCAAGTATTTAGTAAGATCAGAACCGTCCATACTAGGCAAACAAGAATACATGAAAACATAGTTACCTTCTTTCCTGGCCTTACAAGCCTCAAAGCCACTTCAGCAGCAGTGTTAGCCGCTGCAATAGCATCAGCTGCTCGTCCTGTAACAGGACCTTCCTGAAGAACAAAAGTATGTGCTACCACAGCAATAAACCCATCTATATGACAACCCATATCACTGCAATCAACACAGCAAACCATTGACATCTAGATTCCATTAATAGCCAAAAGAAGCATCAGTTATCACTCTAGCATAAATTTGCAGAGAAATCTTACATCTTCAACATATCACCATCTTCCAACACTGTCTCATCGCTAGCAAGGGGTGAGAAATGACAAACTGTGTTGTTCACGGATATGCAAGTCGGGAATGCAACACCCCTCTCAATCTTCCTCTTCACATTCTTGTACACGTTACCAGTTTGCCTTTATAAAAAAAGGGCACATCCCATAAGCTAAAAAAAATCATAGAAAACAAAAATATAGAGATTATACATTCATGAACAAATCCAATACACATATATCCAAAACGGGAGATAAAACATAAGCTTACTCTCTAATAAACGCATCCCCCTTCTCGCAAAGGTCTACAATCTTCACCTTCGGTTTACATTCTGAAACCACTAATTGCAAAGCCTCTGCAAAAACAAACATACGCATTACAGAACCATATAGAAATAATCAGTGCGAATAAAAAAAAAAAGAGTAACATACTGTTAACGATCTCGGCGGCGCTCTTGTATTTGGTGACGACTTCAGGAGAAGTGAGATCCAACTCCTTCTCCTCCCTCTCATCGTCCGACATGGTAGCAGCTCAGATACACAGAATCACTGAGATTTCTTTATTCTGCGAAACACGAAATGAAGGAAATTAGGGAAAAGGGTGTTATGGTATTAATATTATCGACTTGTGTGAATGAAAAATGGTTATTTGCAGTGAGACTCACCTTAGAGAATAGAGAGAATGGTTGATGACGGCGAGGTTAGCGAAGTTAATGAGTGAAGAGAAAAAGGGTTTAGGGAAGATGGAAATGGAAAATAGAAGAGGCAGAAGAGAAAAGCGAGAAACGAGGGTGGCTCAGGCTCTCTCTCTACAATTAGGGTTACAAGTTACAACTACAAGTAACAAACAACAGAGAAAGTACATGTACTACTATAGCTTATATAGATAGAATTCATCCCTTCTTTTTCTTCATATGCACAATATTTTTTTTTTTGGGGTTAAAAAAAGAATTATTTTGGCTTGATCTTCATAATTACAAACTTTATCTTCTTATTTCTATGCAAAATTTGAAGAGTAATTACAATGTACGATTTTTTTATGATTAACCGTATTAAAAAATTTATAAATATAATTTGTTATTAAAAAAATCTTTAATAAATATAAAACATGAGTGTTTTTAATATCTATAATATTATCCATTCTTTCAACATTTTTCAAATTGGATTGTTATCTTTTACTACATAAAATTTTTTTAATTCTTGGATATGATATGTGAATGGGACTATATTAATAATTTAATAGTTATTGATTTGTTATATTTAAAATACGTGTATTAAATAATTGTGATTTAATATTATATTTTACGAGAATGATTTGTGTGATATTTTGATGAAGGGTGATTTTGGTAATGAGGTCCTTTTACATAGAACGGGCTTGGACCCAAGTTTGAGTGTTGTTATCCACAAGCCCAACTAGCCCATGAGTCACACCCAAATGAGTAGGAGAAGTGGAGGAGTATACATTTGGGTAGAAACAAAGTTGATGAAGCTAGGTCTCTAGTGTACACACTAACACACACACACGTGTCAGTTTGGGGCGACAATAAGCATGTGCGTGGCATCCAGGCAAGACCTCGGTGGTGATTGTGGCGACGTGGCATCGCGAGGAAGCAACAGCGTGTCCATATGTCCAGTCTCCACCGGTGGCTAATGTGTATATATATATACGACGCTCCCTTGGCTAATTAATTATTAGCTACATATATCTCGAAGAAGAAGAAGAAGAATATAACAAGAATGGCGTCAGAACAAGAGAGAGCAGAACTAGACGAGAGGGCAAGGCAGGGAGAGACGGTGGTCCCTGGTGGCACAGGTGGCAAGAGTCTTGAGGCTCAGGAGCACCTTGCTGAAGGGAGGCATAAAGGAGGACAGACAAGGAAGGAACAGCTGGGGAAACAAGGCTTTCAGGAGATGGGAAGGAAAGGAGGTCTCACCACTATGGACAAGTCTGGTGATGACCGTGCTGCCGAGGAAGGCATCAACATCGACCACTCCAAGTTCCGTACTACTAACAGGAATAATAACTAAATATATATGTGTACGTGTGTGTCTCTGTAATAATAATACTACGTTCCTATCTTAGTCTTACCTACATACGTAGTTTGTCCTTGTTTAATTAGGAATCTAGCTAGCTAGGAGATCCATCCTTTGGCTTGTTGTATCTTGTTTTACAACTGTGTCTGTTGGGTTGGGTGTGTGTATCATCATCAGACTATATATGCATGCATGGATATGCATGCCTCTATATATTCTCATGTATTATATATATGTCACCTAACTTAACTTCCCAATAATAAAAAATCGTAACTTCTCTTTTAATTTCTTCTATTTTATATATATATGACTTACCTTTCTGTTTTATTTTATATTTCACGTATACTGCATTATTGGAGAAGAGACACTTAGGTCCCCAATTGAGCCTCCAACTCTTAATAAGTTAGCAATTTGACAGAGTAATGGTAAGTCAAGATATCAAATGTGTATTATATTTAAGTTTGACATAGTAATGTCAGTAAAAAAAAAGGTTAAATTATACATTTGGTCCCTATAGTTTCACTAAAATTGTAATGTAGTTCCCATAGTTTTATTGCATGTAATTTGGTCCTCATACTTTCTTTTTAATTGGTAATCCTAATGTTATAACACCGTTGGTAATTTAATGACATGACATAAATTTATTAAAAGAAATACACATGGCAAGTGAGTCATTTATAAAAAGCCACATGTGAAATAATAAAAATAATAATAAAGAAATTCAGACTTTAATTCCTAAAACTAATGACTCATTCCTATTCTTTTATTCCATCAATATAAAAAGTTTCAACTTCTATTCCACTAAAAATTTGCTGCACGTCTTCTCAGTAAAAAAACAAAGTGTTTTTGATGTCTAAACTATGTTTAATTGCTGCACGTCTTTTCGTAGAAACAAATTTCATATCTTAACTATGTTTCATATCTAAACTATGTTTAATTGGTCCTCATAGTTTCATATCTAAACTATGTTTAATTGCTGCACGTCTTTTTGTAGAAACAAATTTCATTACTAAAGCAAAAGTACATAGAGTTTTAACAACAACCAAAACTGGAAATTAAGACAGCAACATCAGAGGAAATAAATTAAAACAGCATCCCAGTGGGCAAATGCAGCAAAAAATAGTTCATTTCAAAACCAACAGTAAAGCCAAAAATCCATCACAAACCAAAAGAATCAGGACAACAAGTACCAATTTTTTCTAGAAACAAAATGACTTCACATAGTTCATTACTGCAACAATTAAAAAAAAAAAAAAAACTCATGATGCATTTGTAGGCTTTGATGGACCATCTATACTCTCAGTAGGACCATTCATCTCAAATTGCTACCACCAATATAGTTGGTAAACAATGAAAAATGGTTGGAAATAGGATGATTCCAACCGAATTGAAACCGAAAAAATCGGATGCATTTAGGCTGGTCGGAAATATTGTTGGCAACCGAATTTCAATCGAAAAATTTTCCAACCGATATGTTTATAACCAAAAGACGGTTGCAATATTTACACCCAAAATACTCTTTCTCTCTCATTTTTTTACCATCTTTCGGTTGGAAACATTTTTTTGAAAAAAAAATAAAAATCTGGAGGGAACTTGAAATGTAATTTTGGAGGGAAATTTAATTTTTGTAAAATTTTTTGAGGGAATTTTAAATTTTATTTTACAGTAAAACATGAAAATATAATACAAAATTGTATAAATCCAATAATTTATATATGTTTTTTAAAAAATTAATTTATATTAATATTTTCATTAATTTTAAAACAGCATAAATTATAAAAACAAAAATATTGTATTTTATAAGAGTAATTATTATTAGTGTTAAAAGTTGTTAATACACTATTTTTATTAATATTTTATTGAAAGAATACATTTAATATTTATTTATTCTTTATTTTTTTTTAAATATTTCTATTAATACGTTTAAAACAATCTCTTTATTGCAAGAATACATTTAGGGGATTGAAAGAATACATTTAATATATATTTCTATTAATATTTCTGTTTCCTGATAATATTCTCTCATTGTTCAACGCAATCTCTTTATTGCAATCTCCTTTTGTTTAATGCTCTCTGTCATTCCCTTTTTGTTTTATGACTTTTCTGCTTTCATGAAAAAGGAAATATAATAAAAATTGCGTTTTTTTTTCCTTTTTCGTAGAAAAGGGGATTGCATTAAAAAGAAACAGAGTTCAGTACAGAAAACAAAGGAAAGCAGAACATAAAGGCTACACTGGAAACAGAATTGCGTTTTTTTTTCTTTGATTAAGTGGAAATGTGAGTACAAAGAAAGATAAGAAAACATAAAGGCTAAAAACCCAGAAGAAAAGTCTATCAGAGGGATAGACATTGAATGCTGCTATTCAACCAGAAATTAGATGGCATTGATTGGGATGTCTTTACTTATTTTTAGCAACTAGCTCACACCCAATCAATGCCATAGGCGCCAAGATGCCACGGTGGGGATTTGGCATTGCACAAATGGAAGAGAGAGGATAGGTGAATGAAGAGGTGGCCATGAGAATAGATTAAGAACAATAATAAACCAACAGCATCATCCTTCTTGGATATTTAATTTCCTTCAAGAATGGTCATCTCCAAATGCCAAAACCAGCAGCATCTCCTTTAATCTGCACAACAATTTCTTTCTTGGAGTATGTCTAGTGTATGATAACTGAAAATATATTAAACAAAATAGTGAGTGAGGGTGAGAAATAGAGAGAGAGAGAGAGAGAGAGAGAGAGAGAGAGAGAGGGGGGGGCAGAAAAATGTAGAAGAATGATTATATATTATGTCTTGGAACCGACTACCAACAAGAACCTAGCAACTTGTCATCAATATAAACTGGATATATAGCAACTTGTCATCAATATAAACATAAAATAGATAATATATTAAACAAATCAAACAAGAGTTTACCAGCCACATACACTACATTTAGCAGCAAAACAAGAACATTTCGAAACTGAGGCATACTGTTCTTCAGCCACCAGCACTTGAGGAAAGAAACTAATAAAATGACCGAGTTGATAACAAATGACCCAAAGTGGCTTAAAAATCAAAGAAGAGGAAAGAAGAAAGAAATGAAAGTGGGGCTCTCTTATGTCCCAAATATATACAAAAATAATGGCGG
This sequence comes from Chamaecrista fasciculata, assembly GCA_003254925.1. Classification (NCBI taxonomy): domain Eukaryota; kingdom Viridiplantae; phylum Streptophyta; class Magnoliopsida; order Fabales; family Fabaceae; genus Chamaecrista; species Chamaecrista fasciculata. The sequence goes on along the minus strand of QANZ01028400.1, from coordinate 72,067 downwards.
GACATTAAAAGTTTTTTTTGTGGGAAATCTAAAATTTGAGAGGAAACCTAAATGGATGAGATTTGATATGTAAAATATGCCTCAGTTTTTGTCTCTTACTTTTGACTATGGCTTATTATATACTATTTGTGTTTTGTTCTACCTTGTATTTTGACTCTCATCATTAATGCACTTGTTTAGCTAT
>QANZ01028400.1:0-71432 GCA_003254925.1 Chamaecrista fasciculata | reverse complement strand
AAAAAAATATACCGTGCAATTTCCTCCACCTACATACATACCCAAAACTCAACCACCCTCACCTCCATCAAAATATACAGTATGAAACCCACTTAGAATTCTATTTAAGACTTTAATCTAAAAGCAAGACATAATCAAATTTATTTATATAAAAAAATAAATACGTACCAGTTGAAGACTTCTTAAAATAATGTAAGATAATTTCTTTTCCTCCTTGTTGCAAGATGAAGTATGAACATGAACCCAAATTTCATAAGAGAAATTGAAAATGAAAAAGATAAGAGAGGATCATGTAAGAGCATTTCAAAATTGTAAATGGGAAATAGGTATGTGGTGGATGTATGTTTTCAGATAGTTAAAAAAATTTGTATTCATTATTCTTAACAACATTTATTAGTTATAGGTGTGGTAGTTGGACATATAATTTCAGGCAATTTTTTTTTTTAAAAAAAAGAAAATAACATCAACCGAAATAGCAACCGAAAATTAGATGGTTATTTGGGGCAAACAATTAACTGTGTTACGGTTGGAAATCGGTCGCAAGCTTAGTGGTAGTACAATTTGACCAACCGAATGACGGTTGGTCAATGAGAGAGAAACATTTTCTCCTTTTCGGTTGGAAATTGATTGGTTACTTCGGTTGGTTTTCACATACATTCTTATAGTGATTCACATTCTCTGCACTTGCAACAGATACTCTAGCAGGACAAGTTCGTTTGTTATGACCATAATTATGGCATATTGCACATCTCATGATCCTGTTCTTCGAAACTTGTGATGAGTCATTAGGGTTAGGAATTAAAGTCTGAATTTCTTTATTATCTCTTTTACTATTTCACACATGGTTTTTTTACATGTTCAAGTGATAATTTAGCAATATGAGAATGTAGAAGTACCTAATTTTTTGAGTCTTTGAACTCGCTTCTGTGATTGGACAATCCTTCTTTTAAGCCGCGCTTCTTTAATTAATTTTACCAAATTAAAAATAAATATATATATACATAGGTTAAAATTTTAATACACTATTGAATTATAGGATAAATTATATTTTGATACTAAGTTTATTTTAATAAATAAGTTGACAAAGGAAAAGAACTTTGTTTTATCAATTCGGTTAATAATAGGGTGTAATTTGGATAGTATGAACTATGAAGTTGAGCCACCCATTGCAATTTTAATTTAGATGGAATGATGTTTCGGACAAATGATGGAACAATTAATCTTTTAATTTGGACAAAGAATGAAATAAATGAAAAAATTTGAGAATAAAAAATAGAATAGAAAATTGTGAGGATCAATATAGAATTTATCTTATAATTTGAGACCAAAATGAAATTTTGACACACACACATATATATATATATATATCTTCTTTAGAATGTAATAATGTCTCCTTTTATATTTAGAGAATAGTCCTTGAAATTAAAGTTAACTCTTCTATTATATCATCAGATCCAAAATCAAGCTTTTCTCTGACGATTTTCTTAAAAGTTTCTTTATCAAAAGATTATGACTTATTGTTCACTATCCATAATCTACTTTTAATTATTGTTATACATCAAACAAAACAAATTAAATCTGATCCATTATTCACTACTCACTAGTAATATATATGACTAAAATCTCAGCTTAACATACTTTCCGAAAACAATCTAAAAGGATCCTCTCCTTCAAGTCCACTCAATAATTTTGGCCGGCCTTGAAAATAATTCATTATATTGCTGCAGATCAGCAACAAATAATTGAAGACCTTTCACTGCAACAGCAATGACTTAAAGTTGCGAAATGCGAAATTAAAAATTTTAATACGACGGAGAGTCCAGCAATATCTTATTTTCTTTTAGAAGTTCTAAAAATATTAAATTAAAGTGTATTTTTGATTCTATAATTTTGCTTAGATCTCAATTTGGTTTTATTATTATTTTTATTGTACTTTTAGTCTTATATATTTTGATTAAATGCAGAATGAGTCCTATATGGTCCCATATTTTTTTGTTGCAAATTTGATTCCATATTGTCTTTCAAAATGTTCCACAGTTATGGGACTAGCTAATGATGATGAAACGTTTTACAAAAATATAAGATCAATTCTACAACTTGATCAAAAGATATAAAATCAATTTTACAACCTGATCAAAAGATAGATATAAGACTAATTATACAATCTGATCCAAAGATATAAGACTAAAAATACAACACGGGATTAAATTGAGACTTGAACAAAAGATATGAGACCAAAAGTGCAACAAAATAAATTATAGGACCAAAATAAAAGTTATAGAACCAAAAGTTTACATTGGCCAAAATATTAAAATGGTCCCAAGTTTGAGTATGGTTATTAATCTTGACTGAATAGTGCATGCATTGCAATGACAACATTATTATGCTCTATTGTACCAATTTGGATGTCCTGTATGTATTTTAGTAGTCTAGTGAGGAGAGAGATAAAAATAAATAAAAAGAAATTGAAATGTAAATCTGATTGACAATTTCTCTCTATAATTATTTTTTTTCATCATTACATCTTTAAAGTACTGCAAATGATCTATTCTCGTCTTGTATTGACAATTTGATGACATCACTAAATCTTGATGTCGATGGGCTGATTAATCATAAACAAAGAAAGTCTACCTTAATCAATTGAGTACAAGTTAGCTCTTCTATTTCTATTTCTATTTATATTTAACGTGGACGCGCGTACATACTAGGGAACCAAAAAATATTATCCATGTGAGCGTAGAGAGTTAAAGAAATAGGAAAACGGTGTCTGAATGAAATACTGGGTGATTGGAAACCTCACCACATTGTGTATTATATAAGGAAAGTATTGCAACTGTTATCATATACAAATAATGAATGATATCTAGCCCTACACGTATACAACCAGTAAATACAAATATGAATGGTGCTGATACACTAGCTATACAATTACTGAAATATCCTTATGTCTTAACTTTCCCTGTCAAACTAGACTGTACTGATCGCAGTCCAAGTTTGTATCTGTCTTTCTCAAATAAATCTTAAGCCAAGGCTTTAGTGAAGCAATCTGGAACCTGTAGAGCTGAAGGTATGTATTGCACATCAATTTCTTTAGAAAAAATCATGTCACGAATAAAGTGCACATCGATCTCAATATGTTTACTCCTAGCATGTTGTACTGGATTAGAGGCTAAAGCTTTGGTGCTGAGATTATCACACCAGATTAATGAGGGCTGCTTGAGACGAATGCCAAGTTCAGTCCGTAATGAGACAATCCAGCGAATTTCAGCAGCATAGTCAGCCAGTGCTCGATACTCAGACTCCGTGCTAGATCTTGACCCAACCTTCTGTTTTCTAGACGACCAAGAGAGCAAGGAATCGCCCAAATAAACACACATTCCTCCCATAGACTTGCAATCATCTGTATCGGTTGCCCAGTCGGCATCAGTGAAGGCAACAATCTTAAAAACACCAACAGGTTTGATGAGAAGACCAACATCTTTGGTGCCCTGTAAGTCGAAAAATCCTTTTTACACCCTGAAAGTGTGTTTTTGTTGGATGTGCAAGAAATTGACTCAGCTTGTTAACTGAGAATGTAATGTCAGGTCGAGTAGTTGTTAAATATTGCAAGGATCCAATGACTTTTCTGTATAAATATGGATCTTTCATTGGCTTCCCATCTTCAATTGTGAATTTCCGACCAGTAACCATAGGTGTGGTCATCGGAGCACAACCACTCATGTTGAACCTGTGAAGAAGATCAGTAATATATTTTTCTTGACTCAAATAGAGTCCAGTTTTGGTCCGATGTGCCTCAATGCAAAGAAAGTACCTCAATGAGCCTAGGTCTTTTAAAGAGAACAAAGTGTTCAATTTGTGAATGATGGCATTAAGATAAGCAGGGCAATTACCGGTAACAAGGATGTCATCTACATAGATGAGCACATAGACCTGCAGCGTTTTGGTGCGAAGAGTAAACAGGGAGACATCACTTTTGGAACTCTGAAATCCCCAATGCAGTAGAGTATCACGCAACCTATCGAACCACACTCTTGGCACCTGTTTTAGACCATATAGGGCCTTGACCAACTTGTAGACATGGTGTGGTTTGTTGTGATCGAGAAATCCTTCCGGTTGGTGCATGAACACAGATTCTTGAAGATAGCCGTTCAAGAGGGCGTTATTAACATCGAGTTGCCGTGCCAACCAAAAGGACCGCAAGAGTCAGAACAACACGCACAGTGGTAGCCTTAATCACTAGGCTAAAGGTTTCATCGAAATCAATTCCGGGGATTTGCTGAAAGCCCTTCGCCACAAGTCTCGCTTTGTGTTTCGAAATGGAGCCATCACTGTTATATTTCACTTTGTAAACCCACTTTGAATCGACTAGAGTTTGATTGGAGCTAGGCGAAACTAGGATCCAGGTGTAGTTTTTCTTCAGAGCTTGAATTTCAGCAGTCATGGCGTCTCGCCAAGATGAAGAAGACAATGCTTCTGTGATAGTGCGTGGTTTTGTACCATAAAATGGATCTGATGAAGAGATATCTATATTGGATTGAGAAGCTTGTGACATGGCAAGACCAACATAAGGCAACTTGGGCTGAAAAATTCCATCTCGAGCCTGTGTTATCATGGTATGTCTCATTGGTTGGGCTGAAGGTGAATGTGGCACAATTGATTTGTGGGATGGCGAAGATGCAACACGTGACATAGGAGATGAGTTATGGAAAATATCTCGTGCCAAGGAGAGAGTGTGAGGAGATGTTGTGCGCACCGGTGATTGGACAACAGCTGGACTGTGAGCAGAGTGGGTCTTAGATGAAAAAGGTGTTGTTGGGCACAAATTGGGACCACTAGCCATATTGGAATCGGTTGGGCTAGTACTGGGACCACTTGTGAAATTTGAATTCTGCACATGAGGAAAAATGAAAGGCATAATATAGCCATTATTGGAATCAGGAACTCTTCGATTCAAGAAACCAAGGCATAATATAACCATTATTGGAATCAGGAACTCTTCGATTCAAGAAACCATTAGCACAAGGAAAAATGGTGGGTCAAAAATTACGTGACGTGAGACATAAATTCTCTCTGTTGAGCTCAAACATCTGTAACCTTTTTGTTGTGGAGCAGAACCCAAATAGACACATTTTTTACTATGGTACTGAAATTTGTGATTATTGTAAGGTTTGAGACATGGGTAACAAGCACTGCCAAAAACCTGTAAATCCTGATAATTTGGTTGTTCTTTAAACAGGATAAATAATGACGTAGAATGATTCAGAATAGGTGTAGGCAACCTATTACCAAGAAAGATAACAGTCTGAAAAGCCTCTACCCAGTAACATAATGGCAGATGTGCTTGAGCAAGAAGAGTGAGTCCCATTTCAACAACATGTCTATGCTTTCTTTCTACCCTACCATTTTGTTCTTATATGTAGGGACAAGTAAGCTTGATTTCGATCCCAACTTGTGCACACAAAGGAATAAGAGGTTTATATTCAGCACCATTGTCACATTGTATTATCTTGATTTTAGAGTTAAATTTATTCTCAACATAGGCTTTAAACACTTTAAAAATATTCACTGCATCTCCCTTTTGTTTGAGTGGATAAATCCAAGAGTATCTACTAAAATCATCAACAAAAAGTATGTAATAACGAAACCCATGTACAGACAAAGTAGGTGATGGTCCCAAGATATCTGTGTGTATGAATTCTAAGGCAATAGAGGCATGAGAAAGAGATTTCTGAAAAGGAAGAAATTTTGATTTACCAAATTGACATGCTTCACACACATCTGTAGCACTAGAAAACTGTAAATTACACTGAGATAAAACTTGCTTCACAATCCTATCACTAGGATGGCCTAACTTATTATGCCATTTTCGAAATTCTTCTTCTCTTGTGGAACCATCAGCTAACATAGCATGTCCATGTCCAAGTTCTTGAGACGCCTCATTCAGCCGATACGTGCCTCTTGTCGGAATTGCTGCTTCTAGGGGTCTGTGAGTCCTTAAATTCTTCACAAGACAGGATGAATTAGAAAAAGAAACATCAACCAAATTATCCTTGGTTAACTTATGAACACTTAGAAGATTCTTAGTAGAAGCAGGAACAACCAAAACATCCTTGAGAAGCAAATTACCAACAGAGGTTTTTAAATGAGTAGTGCCTATACCAGTAACAGGAGTTTTCATTCCAGTACAAGTGTAAAGAGAAGAAGTACCTGAAACATAACTCTCTAACAATGATGGAGTAGGAGTGACATGGTGTGTAGCACCACTGTCAAAATACCAGGCAAGATCACCAACTGCGTGAGGGCTTGCATAATACGCCTGAGGAGAGAAGTGAGCAGTGTTAGCATAACTACCCTGTGGTGGTGCATTATTTCCAGCATGAGAACGAGCCTGCAAGGATGGTGGTTGAAAAGAGCTATCATATCGGTGATAGCAAGTGACAACAGTGTGCCCAAAGCGTTCACACAAGTGACAGTACGTAGGGACGGTTGTTGTTGGAGTTTTGTCCTGGAGAAGAATGAAAACCAGAGTTGTTGTATCCTCCTCGGCGATCTCGAGTGTTCCGGCCACGAGACCCACGAAAACCACGCCAGTTGTTACGACCCGGAGCACCACGAACAGAGTGTGAATCGTCTTTCTGAGCAACGTTCAAAGTGGGGGAAATCGCCATGGTATAGGAAGGTTGATGCAGCTGCTCCAATCTTGTTTCAAACGCCAATAACTCAGATTGCATCTCAACCCAAGAGAGAGTACCCATGCAATTCAGGCCAACCACAACGGGATTGTATTCACTATCAAGACCTGTAAGTGTGTGAATAATGAGATCATCGTTCGGAATGGTAGCACCTGCAAGAGCAAGTTGGTTAGAGATAGTCTTTATCTTAGCAAGATAGTCCTCCATCTTCATGCCATTCTTGCGGATCTAGTGATGGAGCTCCGACTTGAGCACCATGACACGAGAACGAAGAGAGGAACAAGTGAGATTTCTGGCAGCAGTCCACAACTCGCGAGCAGTCTTGTAGAGCATGAGTTGTGTGCCAACATCTTGACTCATAGTAGCACGAAGATAGCCAACTAAGAGCCGATTGATATAATGCCATTCTTCATAGGAAGGATTCTCGGTGTCGTTGGCGTTCCGGCGAGGAGGAGGATAGCCACTTCCGTCAATGTGAGAGACAAGACGGTTTCCCTCTATTAATGGGAGAACTACAGACTCCCAATACATATAATTGCTCCTATCCAACTTGACAGGGGCTGCTTGGCTAGACGAGCTAAAGAGAGTAGGTATAGTAATGGACTTTTCAGCTACAACGGCAGGATTGACAAACAAAGCATAGGCGGCAGAGGAAGGAGTGCCATTGTGGCTCTGATACCAAGTTAAAGAAATAGGAAAAAGGTGTCTGAATGAAATACTGGGTGATTGGAAACCTCACCACAGTGTGTATTATATAAGGAAAGTATTACAGCTGTCATCATATACAAATAATGAATGATATCTAGCCCTACACGTATACAACCAGTAAATACAAATATGAATGGTGTTGATACACTAGCTATGCAATTACTGAAATATCCTTATGTCTTAGAGCACAAAATTTTAAAGCATGAACGAGCCATCTAATTCATGAGACAATATATATACACAAAGCAAGAACGTAAAAGCAGATCAATATAAGCCTGCAAATTAAATCATATATATATATATATGTTCAAACTTCAAACTCCAACGTATTTTTACATACAATGATCGAAGCAGACATGCAACTAAATAAGCTTGATGATATTTTGAAATATGAATATATATCAAAACCAAAATCATTCAATATCTATTAAATTGGCATAAGAAAAAGTTGCATTACTTATCATATATATTATCGTCATATCATATTCGGTAATCGGTGATTCTTAATTAGATTCTTTATCCTTACATGCATTTATTTACATGAATCGAAACTGAAAAACGAAGAGGCAATTCATGCATGGATGAAAGGTATATATAACTAAGTAATTATTTTAGGTACGTACATATATATATATATATACACGTGTCGTTTAGAAAGTGATAGCAAGATGCGTGTCTGTATTGGGGATTAGCCGCGTCTATAATACACGTGTCCATGCATGCCCATCTTACTGTTCCTTAATAAGTCGTTGTCACCTTCAGGTGAATTCTTCAATTCTCATAATCATCATCCCTATACCTAGCTACCTATACTATACTATTTCTTGGACACTCAACTTAAAAAGTTAAATCCATTAGATTCTTCGTGGTCGTGTATATAAGTATATATATACATCATGAGCCTTTCTTCTTGTTTCAGAAGTAGCATTGTTCATCGATCAGTTAATTGCTTACAAAAGAAAGGGCTAGCTCGTTGTTGGTTTTCGAAGAAGAAATCATCAAAGAAGAATATAATAGCAACATGGCTTCTCAGAAGATACAAAAGATGAGAGAGCAACCACAAGAAGTGAGAGAAGAGCTTGATGAGAAGGCAAGACAAGGAGAGACTGTTGTCCCTGGTGGCACTGGTGGCAAGAGCCTTGAAGCTCAGGAACACCTTGCTGAAGGCACAATATATATATATATATATATATAATATTTCATTAATTCATTTATTATTTGATTATAACAATATATTCTCTTACTTATATATATTTATTCTCTGGCCCTTAAATATTAAAAATTATATATTTTTTTCAAATATCTATAAGGATATACATATATAAGGATTAAATAGTTGATCTTTTTAAAGAATTCAAGACTAAAGATATGTATTTTCAATGTTCAAGGACTTAATTGTAATTTTGTGATAAATGTAAGGACTAGAACTTACATGTGCATAAATGGATGGATGCAGGAAGGAGCAAGGGAGGGCAGAGGAGGAAGGAGCAGCTAGGGACAGAAGGGTATCAAGAAATGGGAAGCAAAGGAGGGAACACAAGGAAGGAGCAAATTGGGAGAGAAGGGTATCAAGAAATGGGCAAAAAGGGAGGACTTAGTTCAATGGAAAAATCTGGGGAGGAAAGAGCCAGAGAGGAAGGCATTCCCATTGATGAGTCCAAGTATAAGAACACTTAATCAGCTAGACCATCACATATCCTACACACACATATATACACGTGTGTGTGTGTGTGTGTTTTAGTGTTTACCTAGGACTAGGAACTAGGAACTTAGCTTGTTTTCTTTTCATGTGTGTCTTAGACTCTTAGAGTCTTGGGGTACGTAGTTGCTGGTGATGTATGGTAATAATTAGGGATTTAGGGTTTTTTGACTTTTGGGTTTTTGTTATTAGGGTTACAAAGGGTCATGTTTTTCTGAATGTGGCCCTATTTATATCCCTAGGTCGTAGAGAGTCCTGTATGAGTTATAAATATAATGAACTAGTGTTTGTTTTGTGTGTTTACCTACGTGCGTGCTCATATGTTTAGATTTTGCATCGGTGAATTACGAATTTTAATTTTACAAATATATAATGGGTAAATTACACTTTGGTACCCTGTGGTTTGACCCTATTTCACTTTGGTACCCTGTGGTTTGAAACTTGACACTTTGGTTATTGGTACTCTGTGGTATTCTCTTTTAATACTTTGGTACCCTTTGGAGCTATTTTGTAATTTTAACCATAATAAATTTTGCAAAAATTACATATTGACCCCTAAATTTTTTTAAAGTTTTCATTTTAGTCCCTAGATAATATGTATCTAGGGACCTATTTGTAATTTTTTAAAAACTTTTTGGGGTCAATATGTAATTTTTGCAAAATATATCATGGTTAAAATTACAAAATAACTCCAAAGGCTACCAAAGTGTTAATGGAGAATATCACAGGGTACCAAAGTGTCAAGATTCAAACCACAGGATACCAAAGTGAAATAGGGTCAAACCACAGGGTACCAAAGTGTAATTTACCCATATATAAATGTGATCATTAAAGCCTTCCTTACACTTGCAGCAGCCAATGGAGAATTTGTAATCCTATTTAATTGAAAAACAAAAGAGCATTGGTCATTATGAAGAGTATACAATTCTTTCTTTCTTCCCATCAAAATGGGATGAAATCCAGAATACTAGTCATAACTATTAAGAAGTGGCAATGCAATTTGCTCTATAGAAAGAGACATAGAATAAGCCCCTATGTTGTGACAAAAAGGAAAAATAAAAAGGAATAATCCTGTATTACGTAATGTAAATCTTAAAATATTACAACAACATAGGCATACAGGTCATAACTATAAAAAAATGGCATGGATGCAAATTTGCGCTATAAAAAGTGACATAGAATAATCCTCTATGTTGTGAGTTGTGACAAAAAGGAAAAAAAAAAACAGAAATCCTGTATTACATAATCTAAATTTTACATATTACAACAACATATGCATACAAGTAATTTTCTTTAGAAAAGAAACCCATAACCATGCCAATAATGGATTTGAAAGGAAGAGGCGAAAGAAGGGTACTAAGCAGTAAGCACTAGGGGAAAAAACAAGAGCCTAATCAAAAAACTTATTTTTGGCTAATCTTCATGAATTTCCTTCTTACCAGGGTGTATCATTTAGGTTCCATAATTATTCTCTCCATGCTTGCGTTTTTCAGTAATTCTAGCACGTAGAAGATTAGTGGCTAGTTGCTAGAGCAGTAACCAAGAGACCAAGCACAAGGAATGGCTGTGCGCTGGCCTGAAAACATCATTGAAATCAATTAAATTATGAGCTCTGAAAAAATAAAACTATGAGCAGTGAAAGTGACAGAAATTAACCTAAAAACGAATTTTCAGTTTCAAATTTTCACTTTTCTTCTTATCAGCACCGAGTAAAAAAAGTACTATGGTATATATACTTGTCTGGTAAAAGAGAAAAGTTGAAAGCCAAAATATAAGATTAATAAAATTAAATTTTATTTATTGGAAAAAAAAGCTACTGTTCTGTTTATAAAGGTAGATCTACAATCTTACTTTTGAGTTTTGTCTTGCTCATATAATTAATTCGAAGTCCAGTGGTGAATATATACCTGATATTTAACATCATACTTCACAGGGTCCTTGAGGAAGTACTGAAACTGCAAGGCATAATAAGTAAGAGCCTGTTAGATACTTGGATGTGCTAATATAAATTTAGCTGGATTGGACAACTTTTAGCATGTACTAATAAAGCTAGTTCACTTGACTGCATAACTACTTTTTTTTTTTTTTCAATCTGTCATTCTGTTGTATATCTATGCAAGATAAGTGATGTGATAAAAAAACTTTCAAGGGAAATTCTCATATTTTGTGTTAAAATATCTTAGAAATAAGTTTTCCTAGTATTCAGTAAATGGGATCCTCAAGTACCAAAAACCACCTAAGGGAGAAAAAAATTTGTTGCGAATGTGGTGCTTACCTGAAAAATTACTTGCGGAGCTATCAAGGCAAGTAAAGCTAATGCATAGTATGGTTTACCTGCTCCAAGAAGATACCCTGCAACCATAGACACCAGTAAATTCCTCCCATAAGAATCAATCAGATTTTTCTTTTCCGGCTCATCAAAGTGTTGATCAACATGAAAATGACTGGTTAACTATATGCCATTTGTTTTCTCCTTTCTCTCACCTCTTCTTTCTTTCTCTCACAAATTCACGATATTTCTTTTCATCTTTTATCTTCTCATAGACACAAGGAAGATTTTTCTTTACCATTCTTCCGAGTGCTAGAGGTCATACTTGACAAGGTTTAGCAGAGGAGGAAACATGAGTCCATGTTGACATCATATAATAAGCAGATTTGAAAGAAGAAAATATATGCTTAGTAAGAAGCATATTTATGATGATTAATACGGTAACAACCTCGAATTGATGATTCTCCAGTGTCGACCGATTAATGGTCTCGTGCCGGGGCACTAAACCAGTTCAGTGAATTACAAGTTATACAATCCCTAAACTAGTACATAGCGAAATGAAGCAGTAAAGACTATTATAGTGGTGGTTTTAGAGAAAATATCATGGACCAAACCATGAAAATAAAAGTAGTGGAACAAAATGTACCAGCAACGGATAGCTGTGTAATGTCAATAGCACCAACGCAGATCCATTTAGCAGTTTCAGCACCAAAAGCAACCGGAAGTGACTGTTGAAAAAACAATTCCGTCAAAGAAACTTTCAGCTGACGTTACTCCAATTTATGCTCATGATGAGAATTTATAAAGCAAACAAAGCATATATTACAAAAAAATGGAAGACAGGGTAATAGAAGAAACCTGAAGTCCTAGAGCTCTATCCCCTTCAATGCTTTTGAAATCATTAACAATGGCAATTCCCAACTGACACGTGATAAAGTAACAATATTATATTATTAAAAGAGCCTTAAAAATTTTAGGTGACAGCTATTTCAGAAAATATAACAAGATTATGAACATGCTACATACACCAGCTATGCTGTACAGGAGTGTGAGCACAATGATATCAGGTGTAAGAGTTCCAAACAAAGCCTGACCAGCCCACCTATCATCAAGAAATGGTTATAAGAACTGAAGAAACATGATTCAAATCCAGAAAATGGACATTAAGAGTGAAAAGAAAACAAGAAGATCGGATTCCTAATTTCTCATGATTTTAATTAACAAAAGGTCCCCGGTTCACACAGTTGATTTTTTGTATTGTCATCCCTATTTGATCCTTCAGATGATGCTAGTTAGAAATGCAGAATGAATTTAGCTTTTCAAGAAATGAAAAGCATTGTTATGAGTTCACATCTATGGTCCTCTTTGCATCTTGTGAATAACATCCAATAGCATGTATAGTCTGCAAATCTTTGATGGACACAAGGAAAACTCTAGAGAGGACAGCAAAGGGTTTGGAGGGTAGGGGATGACTGTTGGCTTTGTGAAAGAGTTTCTCCAGGAAGTTAGATAAGGGAAGAGTCAATGAAAAGGAAGGTCAGAGAGAGAATATGTATGAACAAAATCTAGAGTTTATTTCAGGAGATTTATAGCATCTTGCATAGCTAGATAGAATTTGTTTTTCTGCTGGCTTTTCTATTCTGTCAGAACAATTCTGCTACACGTGTATATTAATTCTTTCTGGTTATTCCTCCATTCTATAAGGTGAGTTCTCATATTTTCCTAGTTATCTTGATTGGTCTCCATCAGTATATGCAGAAAGTGGATGAAAACCTGAATGATAACTCAACTGGAACTGCATGTTCATAACCAGGGCAATGCTTAAATTCTGTTTCTGCTAAAGAAAATCAAAGAAAAGAATATAGCACCATGGCAAACTGATGTAACTTGCACCGAGAGCAAAGTTCCCAATCCATCCGTTTTGTTTTAGCTGCAGAGAGAAACAAAAATTTGTCAAAGTTCTAAAAAACAAATCCAGTAGTAACGTGGGAAGTAGTAGGGTGGTTAACTCCAAGAAATAAACAAACTTAAAGCGCAAGGATAAACTATAAGAAACAAGTACCTTTAAAGGAGGAGCGGAGTATATATATGACAGCAATGAGCCACCCAAGGCGAGGTAAAAAACTATAGGAAAATTATGCCCTGCCTATAAGAACAAGCTTTAAAAAACCAAGCTTCACTGTAATCTACACTTTACAGGAAAGTAAACGAAAAAGGGAATATAGCTCAACAAAGTACAAACCCATATGTCCAACAAACCAGCCAGGCCAAGACCTCCAAGTAGCAGCACCCATATTTGAGTAATAACCTGAACAATTTTAAGCAATTAAATGAATGCTTAAAGCGAAAACAGGAATATATTCATGGATCTCAATCATATAAACAACACATACTTCATTCTCAGATATTGCCCCAGAAGGAATTGGTCGATAAGGTTCATTGATGGCATCAATTTCACGATCATACCAATCATTAATTGTCTAACAAAACAGGCAGAAAAATCAAGCTTATGTCAGTTTGAGTTTGACACTCTCATCAAACAGGGGCCGGTAAAACTTATCTGAACTGGATCAGTACCTGTGTATATCCAGTGAGAAAGGGGCCAGACATCATCATGCACACAATGGATTTAGCAACATCCTCAGGAGTCCAGTGGAAATTTCCTGCCAAGTGAATAGAATCATTCAAAACACTGACCTCTGGGAGAAGTTGTGCAGATACAATGAATGCAGACCACCAAGTTACAGATTGAAGCACAAAATGGAGAACTTTGAAAGCAAAGCTTATAAAGAACCAAAGATTAATTACAAATCAGTATCATGAAGTTTTGTTATCACCCAGTTAAGCTTCCTTATGTCAGTAAATTAGTAAGAGAATTTTTTTCCAAATAGAGATCCCTAATTTGGGGCATACTACTAACAGCTTGAGTTTTATGAGGTACTAGAGCCTCCACAACCAAACAATCAAAAGCTTTTTCATTGCAGCTTGCCAGCTTCCATACTTCAATCTAATCAAGTTTGAGACCAACACAGGGTGGACTGGTGTTTGTCCATGTACAGGGCTTTCACATGAGACAGAACACTAGACTTTGGCATATATAATTTTCATTTTTTTCAAAAAAAAAAAAAGGAGGGGGGGCTAGATTAGGTTCTTGAGAATTTTCATAATACAGTCTTTTAGTTCAATGGTTTGCCTCACAACACAACATCAAATAGACAACAGTAAATTCCATGAGTTCCTACTCTGGCAGTTGAATTTTTACTCAAATTCCAGGAGATCCTACATCAGATAGACAAAAGTTATAAGCCAACAACTCTGGGTTCTGAACTTCTCATACATGAGTTATTTCTGAAATGTAGGACTATGTATTCATGAGCATTTTATACAGGCAAACTTTAAACATTAGCATGCTGTTGCGGTCAGTATAATTCATCTGCTGTTATACATACCATTAATTATTTAATCTACAGTTATGTAAAGGATTCACCTGTTACAGAAAAAAAGCTTTTCGTAAAATGTTACTTAAGAAAACCAATCTGCATCCATCAGAGTGTGGTTCCTTAATTAGGAGCTAGGCCATAACTTGCTAATGAAAAGACTAAAGTCCATGAGTTTCTACTCTGGCAGTTGAATTTTTACTGTTTTTTTAAAGAACTTAAATACGATAAATATCAGCAAATTGTTTCCATAGCTTCAAAAAACCATCCTTTTACATGATATTCTTTTCCTTGACCTAACTATTTTTAATAGAAAAAGAAAATTAGAGGGGAGAAGGATACAAGGAACTGAGGAAGGAGGATAAGATATCCTCTGAAAGAAATTGATGAAAGAAAAGAAACTAAGAAGATAAAACATGGAGCAAAGGCAAAGCTGCCCAATCTCTCTGCATATCTGATAGAGTTCCCTGGGATGGATTCCGATGTCCAAAATTGATAAAGTAAATTATAACGGAAAACCGAAATAAGACAAGAATTAGAACAACTAATAAGAATTAATTGTACTAGAAGAATCAGGATAGAAGTTGATGTTTTGACATTTGTTATGCTAAGAGAAGTACCAGAAGCAGCAGCACCACAAACTACACCCCAAACCAATGGAGGCCATGTAACAGGCTTTGTAAGTTGAAGACGAACCTTCCATTTATTCTGCAAAAGATATTACATGATTAACTATAAGTACATTTATGTTGAATGGCGCACAGTTCTCTGTTTATTTCATTATTTTAGTATGCAATGAAGCAAGACTGCAGATGCATGTAAGTGCAGTAATGATCTGAGTAATTAGAAGCCAAGTCACAGTTTTGTTCTCAAAATGTAAGCCACATTGTTATAAAAATGTACTAGACTGCAATGCTAATAATGTCTTTTGAAGTCAAAACAAGTCAAGCTCAGCTTATAGCTTCTGTCAGCCAAACACCATTTAGATTTGGAAAATTGCTAAAATGGCAGCATGAAGACTATATGGAGCATATGTGAAGTAAGATCCCTAAAGAAATTAGATCAATCTGTTTGCAAAAGGGCACACAGTTCAACATTTTAAGATCAACAATGTAACACCTCCGCCTCAATGCTTCAGCCTGTTCCATTATTGTCCTTACATTTCTTAAGTAGGCCTGTAATGTCTCTGTTAAAAGACATTTGTAAACTTTGGTCTCCAAAGAGAGATGTTTCCACCCAACATTGGTGGTGTAGTACTAGATGTCAAAACTTGGTTTCTTCTTAAGCAATCTTCGATTTTCCCTAGACATTTTGTCTCTCAACTAAATTCTACTTTGAATGATTTGCAATTTATACAGGAATCCACTCAACAACTACAATAGTATAATGGACTAGTGACACAGTTAAAAGCCCAGTTAGCTGCAATAAAAGTCGAAGTTGGAATATCTACTTTATTCCTCAGATAAAACATGATTTTCACATTTTATATCACAATATGAACAAGATAAATCTGATTATGGTCATTAATTTACGTCCACCATAGTGACAAAACAAATTAATAGAAAACAAAAAGGTATTAACTCTGAATGACTTTGCGGACTCACCGTTTCTTGGGAAGCTCCTTTAATACCAAGAAGCTGATTAAAACTCGAACCATTCTTAGCCGGCGCCTTATCCGGTGCCTGAGATTTAACTGCTCAGACCAAACCAAAATAATTCACTCTGAAATCACTAAAACCAAACTTATTCGCCCCCAAAAACAACAAAACCGAAAAATTAAAATATGAAAACTCGAATTCACCTTCGTTTGTATCAGTTTCCGCCGCTCTAATCTGCAATCTCCGACCTGCAATGAAAAACAACCAATTAACAGAACCTCGTATAGGCATTTTCGGTTAAACAAAAGCATATTGATTAGCCGTCCATTTAACACCAAAAGTAACTCAATCGAGTCAACATACTCGTGAATGACAGAGAAATTGGCGCCATAGAAGGCCGTGTTTGGATTCGACGAATTCTTGAGCTCGATAACGTTGTGGACGAAACCGAAACCGAAACAAAATTGAGTATAGAAGCCATTGAAGATGAATGAATGAAAGAAAGAAAGCAAGCGAGTGAAGTGAAGATGCTTCAGAGACTGAAGAGAGAAAGATACACAGAAAAAAAAATGGTTATTGTAACATAGTGATAAACTTTTCAAGTAAACAAATATTTCTCATCCATCATCGCTTCGTGGAAGACAAAAAAAATGATAAAATAAATAAAATAATTCAAGTTGTGGAAGAGAGATTATACAGTGTATTGTGGTGTATGTTATGTTGATATGAATGTCTCGTCTTAGAACCGTTGGATTAGTCAGATCTTCGTTTGACCGTAGATTATTTTCAAATTTTGTTTTATTGTGTTATTGTGTTATTATCTCAATTTACTAGCAATTTGGAATCATAAAATGTGAGTGAATTGTACAGAATAATGCCTGTGATATTCTTGTCAGATTCCTGAACTGAATTTTCTGTTTGGCTTAGACTTATGGTCTATTTTGGTTTACAATCATCAAGGGCTTGTTTGGGAGATCATTAAACTCTTGTTCGTCTGACACAAAAATAGTATGATGTTTGGAAAATCATCCTAAATATCGTTCAGATCTCATTTCATGTTAGAATTAAATTAACAGTGTAAATGATTGTTTGTTTGAGCAAAAAATATTATATTTCATTTACACCATTATTTCATTTTTTCTTATTACTAACATACTCTTACTCATACACCTATAATACAAATATAAAAAAAAACTATTAGGTAAAATAATAATTTTACTTACTCTAATTTATTGCACTTATAATATTTTTTTTCTCTCTCTCATATATAGATATATTAGGGGCTTTGCGTGCCCTAACGGGCACGCAAATATGTATGTAAAATAAATAAGGGACTAAATTGTTAACTTAGTAAAGAAAGAGAGACCAAATAATAAATTTTCTCTTATTTTTAATTTCATAAACTATAGTTTTAAACATGGACGACCAGAAAGGGGTGGAGCCATATAATATAAGATATTATATTAATTTAAAAAAAAAATTATTTTTGTCCATTTGCAATATTGTTATTTTTTTATCTTAATGTTCCTCTATTTTTTTTTTTGTATAAATTAAGGGTATCCACCGTCGCGGATTCTCCACTTACAGGTAAACGACCGGCCATAGAATGCTTTTCATTCCCAAAGATAAGATTCGAACCCCCACCACTTAGTTAAGGGACCAAGTGAGGAACCACTAAGCCACACTCATGTGGTTTAATGTTTTTCTATTTGTTTGAGTGAAATATATAATTGAATCCCTAAATTTTTTTAAGGTACAATCTTCTTCTATTTTTGTCACTACATTTTTTTAAAAAAATTAAAACAATTAATTATCTTCAGTTTTGTATGCATTTTAATCTTCAAACTATGAGCTCAATTTTTTTTTGCTCTAAAAACTATTTTTGGTTTAGTTTTTTTTCTCAAACTATGTAATTAATGTCATTTTTGTAAATTGAAATTCAAATCTTAACTCAAATCAAATCTACAAATAAGATGCAATTGTCTTTAATTTATTGAAAAAATTAGTCATGAAATAAAATCAACAAAAATATAAAATATCAAAAGACAAATTTAAAAGTTTGGGAAGAAAATGAGAAGTTTAGCCTTTGAAATTTGATGCGACAATTGCATGTTTACAGTCAACAGTACCATCCTCCACCAAATTACCTCCACGTGTTCTGCCACACTCTCTTTGCTTCTCCTTTTCAGTTTACACTGCTCTTTCACTTCTTCCCAATACACGCTTCCACCTTGTGAGACAGAGAAAGTAGAAACTTCTTAGCATTAGGGTTCTCTTTGCTTTTCTGGGTTTCTCACGCTTCCTCAAGAAAATGGGTCGAAAGCCTAATGCTTCAAAACTTCTGCAAAATCTTCCTCTGGTATTCTTCACTCTCATGTTTTCTTGTTTTTTATTATTATGGCCCTCGTCTTCTTCCACTAGCATCTCTGTTTTGGTGTTTTTGTTTACTTGTTTTCTCATTGTTACAAAGTGTTACTGTCATTTACATATGGAAATCAACCTAGGCTTGTTGATGAACTTAGGGTTTTAGTTTATCTTGGGGTTTTAAAATTTACATTAGATGAATAATGTAAGATAGTTGCCGAAACAAGGAGAGCAAACTACTCTAATTTTACTTGCATGTGTCGGCATGGCCTTATTCTTCTATTGGGGAAAACTGGATTTTTTTTTCTTGAGGATGTGACCATGGTTTCAACTTAGGTGGTTTTGTTAAATAATACTCCAAATTACAATTTATTGCTATCGTTCTTTCGACTCATTAGCTTATGTTTTGAACATGCAAACAGACAGACAACAATCTTAGCATAGAAGGAACCCCAGCTCCACGATCTGCTAAGGTTCCCATGGTAGAGTTCACATTATATTCTTCACGCTCATGTTTTCTTGTTCTTTTTGTTCTTTTTTTTTTAAAAAAAAAAAATTTATTATGGCCTTCGTTTTCTTCCACTAGCATCTCTGTTTCGGTATTTTTGATTACTTGTTTTCTCATTGTTACAAAGTGATACTGTCATTTACATATGGAAATCAGCCCCCTCATCGCCTTTCATGTCTATATGTGGCTTGTAGATGAACTTAGGGTTTTAGTTTGGCTTGGGGTCTTAAAATTTATATTAGATGAATAATGTAGGATAGTTGCTGAGACAAGGGGAGTAAACTACTTTGTTTTTACTTGTTATTCTTCTGTTGGGGAAAACTAGATTTTTTTTTTCTTTTTTTTTTCTTGAGGATGTGACCATAGTTTCAATTTTCAAGTTTCAACTTAGGTGGTTTTGTTAAATAATACTCGAAAGTACATTTTATTGCTATCTTTCTTTTGACTCATTAGCTTATGTTTTGAACATGCAAACAGGAGGACAACAATGTTGGTAAAGATGGAACCCCAACTTCACGACCTTCTAAGTACCAGACAATGTACTTAGATGGCCTAAAGAAGGTTTTGTTTCATTTCTCATACTCTGTCCAGCTATTATAATTGTTTTTTGTTTTTTTGAAAAAATTCTTTAGCTTTGCCATTATGCTATACATTTATTCTCAAAATATGTATATGTATATATATGTGCAGATTGAAGATTTAACCCACGAAAATCGGTTACTTGCTGGAAAGCTAGAAATTGCTCTCGGCAAAGTTGAAGTGGTATGTTTTAACCTATGAAGCACCTATATGGACACGGGCAAGGCAAATTCTAATAACTATATGCAATGTTTTAGTACTGGACCGGTCATTGACCTGACCAAGAGTTTGGATCACTAGTTCAACTGTCGGGTCAATTGTTGAACTTGACAGATTAAAAAATAATATATATATATATATAAATCAAAGTATCAAGTAATAATTTTAATTTTTAAATTTAAAATATTTAACTAATAACTTTAAGTATTCAACATTTTCTCTGATCTTTAGGCTTTTGGCATAGTTTAAAAAACTCAGCTGTGATTTGAAATGAGAAGAGAAAGAAAGCAAGTGATAATAATCCATAAAAACTTTTTTATTGCATCATAAATCATAAATACACTAACAGTTATGCTATTTTCTTTGATAATATATCATATCTCTTTGTTATTTGTCATCTTCTAATTATTTATGCAAATATTTATTCTCAAAACATATATATGCAGGTTGATGATTTAACTAAAGAAAATCAGGCACTTAGTGGAAAACTAGAAAATACTCTTGGCAAAGTTGAAGCGGTATGTTGTAACACTATCTTAGAAAAATATTACTGCATTTGTTTACTTTTTCTGTAGCTTGATTGCTAACTGTCGCGACACTTAAATCTTTATCATTTCCTGTCATCACCTTTTCATCTTCTTGATTGGTTCACTTCATCATAAAATTGCCTTCATCTATTACCTAGTAGAATGTCTACCACTATCATTTTTGTTATCATTGTCACTAGCGTGCAGTAGTAAGTATTTTAAAGAAACGTGTTCACAGTGAACAAATGGTGACAAATTTTATATTGCATAAAATGCAACGATCTATTATTGTTATTTCTGTATGACAGAGCTTTGTGATACTAACCTTTCTTCTTTGCACCTAATTTACAGCATCTAATTCAGTTTATGCTCTTTTGCAATATTTTTTTTAAACAAGGTCTTGGTCTCTGGTTGTTTGTTTAGCATATTTTGCTTCTAATCTTAAGGTGAAATCTCTTTTGCTTATGATTTACATCATAGATAGGAATTCTTGTCCAGTTGTACTGGCTGTCTGCAATGATTTGCTTCGTTTTCAATGGCTATGATCACCTGTGTGTTCTTTTTGTAATTTAATGTTATTGTTACGCTTCTTATCTTGTCTATATGTTCCAGCTATGAGGAAATGTTTGTGAAAAACTAGATAATTTTAAGACTGAAATTTCAAGTCGAATTTCACCCCAATTAATTGACATTTTGGTTAAAGTGTTTGTATCGTGTTATTATTAATTTCCCTCTTATATATATGCAGATGGAGAATCAGATCAGTTATTTGAAGGAACTGATCGAGAGAATGATCAATGGTTTGACAAAAAGTGGTGAAGCCTCTGGGACTAAAAGGAAGAGAGATGATCAAGAAAGTTGAGAAGACTGCATATTTTTTTGTGAACTCTTTATGTTGGAGTATGCTATGTTGTTATATATGTTTGGGTAAATTGCAATTTGGTACCCTGTGGTTAGGGGCGGTTCCCCTTTGGTACCCTGAAAGAAAATTTTTTGCAATGTGGTACCCCGTGGTTTGCTCCGTTAGCGATTTGGTCTCGTGAGGTTTTTTTCTGTTAGTATTTAACGACAAATGTACGTTAAAATGTCAAAAATCTCCCAACAAGTCTTCTCTTATGCGTTTAAGTCCTTTCCCTTTACTAAAAGGGATCAAAACATAAAGAATTAATTATAAAAGGGTCTTTAGAATTCTAATATTATAGATTTTTCTCCTTTTCATAAGATTTCTTTTGAATATGTCCTAATTTAATTACATTTTAATCCCAAAAGTTTATGATCTTTATCAAAATAGTCCTTAGAACCTCAAACCCTAAAACTTTTAAAAAAGTATGAGTTGTACAATTAAGTCCCTGACACAATGTTTTCCCATTATTCTCAATTCCCTCTCTTTTTCATCATCTACATTCATTTTAGTCTCAAGTCCTCAAAATAAAATTGTAAAGTGTCTCAAAACTTTTCCAAATATTCCAATTTAGCCCTTAAAAATATTAAAAACCCAAAACTCCTAAATCCTAAATTTCTAAAACTTAATTTTTTTTAATCTTCATTTTCATCCAATTTAGTCCTAAAAAATAGGCTAAAATGCACAGACACCCCCTAAGTTTTAGGTTAGGTGCACATAACACCCCTGAGTTTTTAATTTGTGCAAATAGGACCCCTGAGTTTTCAATTACGTGCAAATAACACCCTAAGTGTCATATCACTGAGGGTATAATAATTTTATAAAAAAAAAATTAGTTTGCATTCCCCAAAAGTTTTACTTTTTTGAATTAAGGTCCTTTCTTTATATAATAGGACCAAAATATAAGAAAAAATAAATAAATTATGATTTGAAACAATTTTAGTCCCCCCCAAAAAAAGGAATCTAGCCAAATCGCATCTTCACCGTCTTCTTCAATCACAGATTGTTCTTCTTCTTCTTCCTGTACTGCCGCCGGAGCCAAATTCGTCAAAGGCCGAGTCTTGGAGGATTTACCTGAAACATTGGAGTCCTTCCGGTGATCGAGACTCATCTTCCACGGCTTATTGCTCCGCCGCACATGCGAATCGTACGGCTGTCTCCAATATCGCCCAATCTGACGCTCGGCCTCCCCTGAAGCTTGGACGATGCGACGACTTCGGAAGAATTAACCATGAGCACCCCTCCGCCATTGTTCATCTGCCCCTTCGGTGGCTGAATCTCCGCCATTCGCAATCGCAGACAAAGAAATCTCGCGACTGAAAATGCCCCAACCAAGATACACAAATGCAAAGAGAAACAAGTTTTAGGGGTAATTTATGAGTGGGATCTTTTGGGTAGTGAGGACGATTGATAAGAAATTTCAGAAATTGGATGAAAAAAGTGAGGTGCAGAGTGTGGAGTAAACGAAGAAGAAGAAGGTGAAGAATCGATTTGGTTGGATTTTTTTTTTTGCTAAAATTGTTTCAAATCAAGAAATATGCATGTATCTTAAAAATGAGACCATAAATCGAAGATGATGAATAATGATGATGAATCGAAGATGAAGATTGAGATGTGGAGTTGGGTATGATGATGATGATGATGAAAGGAGGAAGATGAAGATCGAAGATGATGAATAATGATGATGAATCGAAGATGATGAATGATGAAGATTTAGGGACCAAAATGTTATTTTTTTTATTTCTGATTTAAACAATTTGAGGCAAGGTGAAGAGGAAAGTAGGATTTAGGGACCAAATTGCAAGATAGTAGTTTTTTTAGGGATTTAGGGACCAATTTGTTAGCGAGCCAATAATTCAGGGACCAATTTAGTAGTTTACTCAAATTGAATTCCTTAGTTTTGAATTTTGATTCCTTAAGGTATGAAGAAATTGGTTGTTGATAATGTTGATTTTGTTGTTGAGAGGGTTTTTGATTTGTAGGGCTTGATTTTAGAAAAATTTGGGGGTTTTGATTTGTTTGTAGTGTACTTGAATGAAAATTGTAGTTGAATATAGGGATTTTTTGATAAATCATAGATGTTCATTTGTCTTTTGAGGTTCTAAGGACTATTTTGATAAAAATCATAAACTTTTGGGATTAAAGTGTAATTAAATCAGGACCTATTTAAAAGAAATCTAATGAAAAGGAGAAAATTTTATAATATTAGAATTCTAAAGACCCTTTTATAATTAATTCTTTATGTTTTGATCCCTTTTAGTAAAGGAAAATGACTTAAACGCATAAGAGAAGACTTTTTGGGAGATTTTTGACATTTTAACGTACATTTGCCGTTAAATCCTAACAGAAAAAAACCTCAGGGGACCAAATCGCTAACGGAGCAAACCACGGGGTACCACATTGCAAAAATTTTTCTTTCAGGGTACCAAAGGGGAACCGCCCCTAACCACAGGGTACCAAATTGCAATTTACCCTATATGTTTTGAGGTAATTTTAATCTGCTTGTAAATGAAACCTGGTAGGAATGGTTTTAGACTTGAAACCTGGTAGGAATGGTTTTAGACTTGTTATATATCTATCTACTGATGACTTACTAATTTATATTAGTGCTACCTGGGCTGGCTATTATAATTACTGTAATGAATTTCTCTCCTAGTTCAGCAACCTCTGATTTATTAACAATTTATTTGTGAAAAAACTAACTTATTATTTGGATTTGTCAAGAAATAACTTAATTTATCAGTTCAAAATAAAATTTGTTCCTTCTGATGTTGGCCGTCAACAATTAGGAATTCCCAATTTCATCTCTTTCTAAAAATAAAATTTATAGAAAGGTTTCGCATTCATAGTGCAAATTTTTCATTGGAGTGCTTTATCTTTTGATATGTCGATCATTCTTGGTCCATCAGTAACCAAAACCACTGTCATTTGATATGTGCCGCTCATTAAATAAATTTGAGCTATTTGTCTATTACACAAATGGATCTATGGAAGTACAATATCATATATGGACATTGATGTTAGAATTTTCACTGTAAAAGTCTAGATTTATTTGAAAGGTCTTCTTAACGAGTCTACGATGGTGCATATTCTTCTACAGTGGTACAGATGGAAACCACCAATGCATATTTATGAATATATATATAGATGGTGTGAAATTATTAATTCATCCACCACACATATGATCGTCTTTCACTAATTAATTATAATAATAATATCTTACCAGGAATATAGACTTCAATAGGACTTATATATATATATATATATATGTTTGAGTTTGCATCATTATATTGCATATCTGCATACAGTAACAAGAAACACGAGAATGTCTAGTGATCTTTTCAAGATTTCACTGCATTAGTTCAGTTCATTTAATTAGTGATTACTGATTAATAAGATTAATTAGATATTCATCAATAATTATTACCTTCTTAGTAAGGATCCGCCCTGGTATGGTATGGACAACCACAGATCTTCCCTCAAGAACAACCATTCTAACTTATTTCAACCACAGATCCATATTGTATATCACAGGTATGACTATTTGGCAAATTTTACCCTCTGAAGCAATTACATTCCTTAATCATTATACTTGCTTTGAGATTCTCATACAACACTCTGTTCAGAAAAAACAATTGCAATTGTAAGTTTTTTTTTTTGATACACAATATTTCTTTTTTTTACTTTGCACTGAAAGAACAGAGAAAAAAATGATATGATTCAACATCAAACCCATTTGAATGTAGCCGATAACAGCGGGGCCCGTGAATTGATTTGTATTCAAATCATAGGAACTAGTAATCGACAATATGCTTATATCGGTTCAAAAACTTGTAATCATTAAATGTATACCCAATGCAAATTTGTTAGAAAGTAATAAAAAAAATGATCTCAAAACCAATATATATATATATATAAGCATATGAGGTCGGCAGAAAATAATAAATATATATTTAGTCATTATAATGTCATGCTCTTTTAAAACAAACCAAGTTTTTTTTTTTCGGAGAGTTGATATATGGTCATTGAAGGACTTAAAGGTTGTCTGATGAAACTAGCTCACATATCCACCTGCACTTGCTTTTTTTATTGTTTTAAACTAAATTAAACTTTTAAACAAACATTATCTTGCAGAACAACATGTAAAGGATAGTTCAGCTGAATAGCGCTTGAGTAGTTAGTTATGGACACGTGGATTAGTTATGGACACGTGGACATTAGTTAGATTTCTGAATTCTGTTTACATTTTCTGTTATGAAATCAGTTCTTTAGTTTTTCACTAAGAACCGAGTTTATAAATTGTAGTCAGTCACACATTATTCATTCATTCTCAATATACTGAGATTCATTCTCTACAATTCTATTTTCCGCATTTATCATTTCATGGTATCAGAAGCCGAAATGGCTGCCGCTACTCAATCATCTCCTTCTTCCTCTGTTTGTAGGCGTTCGAATTCTGGTTTGAACTTCTCACTACAGACGTTTAACCATCCAGTTCCGGTTAAACTTGAGGAATCCAACTATCTTTCATGGCGTCATCAAGTGATGGCCACTATCAAAGGATATCGTCTTCAGAGGTACATTCTCGGTTCACAGTGTGTTCCTCAACGCTATCTGTCCACTGATGATGAAGAGGCAGGGCGTTTGAATGATGATTTCATAAACTGGGAACAACATGATTCTCTATTGCTTTCTTGGTTGCTTGCGTCTATGTATGAGGCAATGGCAGACTGGATGATTGGTCTTGACTACTCTTATCAAGTATGGGAGAAGCTTGAGGATCATTTCTCCACTCATACTCGGGCTAAGGTACAGCAGTATCGGACGCAGCTTCGCACACTCAAGAAAGGTGCTATGACTCTAAATGAGTAGTTCTTGAAGATCAAGAAGATTGCTGACTCTTTAGCAGCTATCGGATCTCCGATCACTCTCACGGAGCATATTGAAGCTGTTATTGAAGGTCTTGATGATGAATTTGAAGGTACAATTACCTCTATGCTTGCTAGGAAAGATCCTTTTTCTGTTGAGGAATTGAAATCTTTTCTGCTCACTCAAGAAGAACGTTTGTCTAAGAAGAAAAAGAATGTTGAAGTTCTTCAAGCTCATGTAGCTAAAATTGATCTTAATAAAGATCAAAGTCGAATCAGAATAGAAATTCTGCTGGATCCTCTAATAGAGGACGAGGTCGTGGCAATTATGGCAGAGGAGGAGGACGCAATGGCAATTCAAATAACAGACTTATTTGTCAACTTTGTGGTAAAGGAGGACATATGGCATGGCAGTGCTACTTTCGTTTGGATCAGTCCTTTGTGAGTCCTTTCTCTACACCAACAGGTGCTTCCTCATCTTCAGCTGGTTCAAGTGTAGCTTCCAGTTCGAAGAATGTAGCAATGGTTGCTACAACTGATGCGATCTATGATCCTAATTGGTATTCTGATTCTGGTGCATCTTGTCATATTACCTCAGATGCTGAAAATCTCACAGATGCTGCTGAATACAGTGGATCTAATAACATTTTCATTGGTGATGGTACAGGTTTGTCTATTAAGAGTGGTTGTTCTTCTTTTCTGAAGTCTCCTTATTCTAATCGAGTTCTTTCTCTTAAATCTTATAAGTGTCTCCAAATTTGCTAGAGATAACAGAGTTATTTTTGAATTTGGTTCTAACACTTGTCTTGTTAAATGTCAGGACACCAATTCAGTTCTGCTTAGAGGACATGTTCAAGATGGTCTCTATGCGTTTCCTTCATTCAAGAGTCTGTTGAAGCCTAAAGCATCTCTGTCTGCTTCTGTTTTGAATTATAATCTTGCTTATAAGTCTGCTCCTAGTTCATTTTCTGTTTGGCATAATAAGCTTGGGCATCCTAGTAGTTCTGTTGTTAACCAAGTTCTTGTTAACACTGAAGTAGAATACAGGAGCTTAGCTGGCTGTGTTGCTGAAATTCTTTGGTTAAAATCACTTCTGTATGAACTTAAAATTCCTCTTCTCAATCCTCCAGTTATCTACTATGATAACTTGAGTACGGTTCATCTGTCAGCCAATCCTATTTTGCACTCCAGAACTAAGCATATTGAGATAGATATCCACTTTGTTCATGATCAAGTTTTGTCAAAAGGAATTTTTGTTCGTCATTTGCCAACAACAGAACAAGTGGCTGATATTCTAACCAAAAGTGTCTCATCTGAACTGTTTGAAAAGTTTCGAAGCAAACTCAACATTGTTCCTTTGAATATGCTGAGTTTGAGGGGGGATGTAAAGGATAGTTCAGCTGAATAGCGCTTGAGTAGTTAGTTATGGACACTATGGACACGTGGACATTAGTTAGATTTCTGAATTCTGTTTACATTTTCTGTTATGAAATCAGTTCTTTAGTTTTTCACTAAGAGTTGAGTTTATAAATTGTAGTCAGTCACACATTATTCATTCATTCTCAATATACTGAGATTCATTCAGTCACAACAAGGCTTCTTCTTTTGCACTTTATTCTACTTCACCCAAATAGTCATCAATTTCTGCTGGTGTTAATACCCTGCAACATGATGGGCATGCATGCTAATTAATAGGTCATCATGTTAAAGAAACTGAGAATGAGAGGAAACAATTCACTACAATGTGCATCACTTTCTGATTTTTTATTTTATTTTCTTTTCTTTTCCTTTATTGGTGTTATGATCAAGGGAAATAGATTTTCTACATTTTCCTTTTCTATATTTCTTGTAGAGTATGAGAGAGAAAGAAAGAGAAAAGAAGAGAGAGAAAGAGAAAGTGTGGGTCCTCCATATTATTATTTTATGGAATCCACATTTTCTCTCTCTTTCTCATCTTTTCTCTCTCTAACTCCATAAGAAATGCATGAAGAAAGAAATGCAAAGGATCCAATGCCATGATCAAGACTATAAGCTGTCTCATCACTGCAAGCAGTTTTAAGAAAATGTGAATTGTCTCAAGTACATGCCTCCTCTTTTCTAACAAGTCAGCAGTCAACATTACACTATTGACTCTAAGCCATTATATTTTGGGAGAAAGTAGAGAGACGCACCTGAACTTTTTGTCTGCACCGATTATGCCAATTTCAATATTTTTTCCTGAGATTTGTCCTTCAAATCTACACAGCACAATCAATAGATAAATTGTATGATAGCAAAAGGCGTCCGGATAAATGTCAAAATACAATATAGCAGACAATGTTTAGAAACAAAATGAAGAGAAATGTCAACGGGGGACAAGTAACAGGCAACACTCCCTACAAACAGAAAACAAGCAATTGTTTTCAAAACTTTGAATGGCTTCTGGAATTCTCTGCAGATAATGATAATCAGATTTTTTTTTTGTTGCGAAGGTTGTATTTAATGTTATCTTATAATAGAATGCTCCTACCCTTCCTTCAGCGTCAATATAACTGTGTGTACTGCATCATCAAGCTCCATATCTTCTGTGTACCTGCATAATGAGAAACGATCAACTATTGAAGAACAAAAGTAGGAATGTTTAGTGACTCTTGTAAAACAAAGAAACATTTTATAATTATCATCACAAAAGATAAGTCA
Source organism: Chamaecrista fasciculata (assembly GCA_003254925.1). Lineage (NCBI taxonomy): Eukaryota > Viridiplantae > Streptophyta > Magnoliopsida > Fabales > Fabaceae > Chamaecrista > Chamaecrista fasciculata. Next base: position 42,384 of record QANZ01028400.1, on the reverse strand, counting down.
TCCAGAAAATTCAAAACTTACTCAAACCAAGCATGTGGTAAATTAGAAGCAGAGTGATAATATCTGATATTATCACTCTATGTGTGCTACCTCATTATTTATCAGAGGGAAGATTAAAATTAAGCAGGTTCACTGAAATGGTTGGCTTCTCCAAATCATACAGATATATCTAATGTATTCTCAAGCCTAAAGAGACTAAAATGCAATTAATTCAGAAATAACATCAAGTTCAATGTACAACTCAATGTCATTCTCTTGACATCGAAATTCAGGAAATAATAAAGGAAAATGCTATGACAAGTCTATGACTCATTCCTTTCCTCTTATTTGGCTGTAACTACTATAATAGTGCATGGACATTGTTATAAAACGTTTCAATTTATGTCACAAAAATCCTTGCACATTGATATGATAACCATTGAGACATTTTTGTGTTAGTGTCTAACTGAAGTGAAAAGGTGACAACTTACAACACAATGGATGCAAAAAAACATTTTCCTGCAGCATTGTTAGCTTGTAATCAAAATGAAAAGAGAAGCATACCTCTTCTCAAGAAATGTCTTGGCAATAGAAACATTTTTCCCAATAGCAGAAGCTTTCCAAGAAAAATATGAACCTGATGGACCCACCTACAGCAAAAACAAATTGCACCAAACAACATTGTCTAATGTTCCTTTTCTTTTGTCAAACGACTCCAATTGCAAGAAGAAAGATCCAGCACAAACTCATCCAACATACAGACATGTACTAAAAGAGAAAACATTCAATCCATTCTTCTGACACAGAAAACATCAATTGAATCGGAGAAAAGCAAATGTAATGTATAATGACAATATAAGCTTCCCATAGATTACATTGTATTCCTTAAATTTAAAGGGCATTGCTCTAGATTCATGACAACAGACCAAACATGTCAAAACTCACCATGTAACAAATCAGCCACCAGATGTGAGAAAAAAGCAATAAAATCAAGATTGCTATATTTATTTACCAGGGCTTAAATGCAGTAGCAATAAAAGTTCCAAGTCTTATTAGATATAACTTGTATTGGCATACCTTATATAATTGTGGTCCTTTATCATCGAACCCAGCAACCAGTAGAGATACTGCAAAAGGCCTAACACCACTGTCAACACCAAAAAAATAAAAATATTAGAATTCAAAATATAACAGCGAAAAAAGAAAGAAAAAGTACCTCTACATGTACAAAAATTAGACACATGATCCTCCTTAGTTGCATATCTGAAGTTCAAAATCTTATTTAGTATTTTTCTTCTTGATATATTTGAAAGAAGTGGAGTGCAGGGTTGGTGTGGGGATGAAGAAGTCATATTAAGGGTTCATCTACTACGAGAAAGATCTACCAAGTTAAGTACATACATCATGGTTTATGTTTTATATTCTATATACAGAGGATATTTTAAGGCATTTAATTTCCATTGGAGTTTAAAGGCTTATTTAAAATTTTCCAGCCCCCCAACCCCAAAAAGAAAGGACCGAGAACTGCAAAAGGTTGACACTTGGCACTAGACATCATAGTTTCTAATCTCAGTCATGTATTACTTATTACTTTTACAGATGAACTCAATGAAGTAGTGAAATTGTCTCTAGAACTTTATTGCTTCCTTTAGGTTCACTCAACTATATTTACACAAGGAAAGATGGGTGTCACACAGTTACAAAAAACTAATAAACCAGATTCTGTGCAACAGAAGATTCCAAATATTAAAGCTTAGAACAAATAACTGAATCCAACTGACCAAGTCATGCATGTGCAGAAAACAGACATAAGAGAATGAAATATTGAACTAGAAAATGAATATGAACAGTACCTTATATAACCGATGGTACTGCACTGCCTGCTTCCTACTATTTCGAACTAGAACTCGGAAGTCAGGACCCATGCCACTAGACAACAAAGAAAATTTATGTTAAGGAGACAAGAATAAGAATAATTCAGGAGAACTAACAAATTCATAAATAGGCTTGTTGTGGAGAAACACAAAAGAGAAAATTAGGGAAATAAGTTATTTTTATAGTTTTTAGTATTTTAACTATTAAAGTGTGACAACTGAGAATACAAAGAACACAACTTTTAATCTTTCTGAAATGATGCTCATCTTTTTTTTTTTTGTTCAATAAAAAATTGCTCTCCAGAAAGAACCAAGGAAACCATATAATTTGGTGAAGCGATTATTCAGACCAAAAAATGAAACCATAGAAACATGAACAGCAACATAAATAAAAACCATGGCAACAAGATTACCCTACAATCCCTAGAAAATAGGAAGGGTAAATAATCTAATTCCTAAAACCTGGGAACAATTAGAGCAGAAAGATAAAGTAAGGTAAACATTTAACTTAAAACAATGGATTAAACTAGATAATTAGCTACAAATTCAGATAAGCACTCAAATAATCAACCAAAAAAAGCCAATGCCTTAGTCAAGGTCCTCAAGTTTATGGATTGGCATTTTTCTGTCATACAATAGTTCACTAAAATCAGAGAGCAGTTTGTCATGACCAAATTATATTTCAACTTCAGGCCTAATATAATATAAACTGTCCAACACCCACACACATCTTTAAGCGTAAAACTGACTCCTTTGCAGTACATAGCACTGTTAAACGGGCCGGTCCGGCCCGACCCGTTACGGGCCACGGGCCGGGCCGTTTAGGCCCGTTTTTAAACGGGCCAAATTTTTTAAGCCCAAGCCCGCCCATTTAGCGGGCGGGCCGGGCCGGGCCGCGGGCCTAAGCCCGTTTTGACAGTGCTAGCAGTACATGTGACCCCTTTTCCCACCACATCATATTAGGGAGATATTGGCACAATGCTCATTATGCCAATGGCAACACTAAATTTTGATTGAAATATATCCTGTTCATCCATGAAGTCTTTCAAAAAATTGTTATCAAGTAAGTGTCTCTTCTATCTGTGTTAATACATCTTAATTTTTAAAAATAGTTGCCTCACTTCATTCAGGCAGCAACCTTGGCTTCCATTTTGACATATCAGTTGCTTAGGGGTCATGCAACCTTTCACCTTTAACTTCGTTGAAAATATAATTCATTAATCTTGATGAAGATACAATGAAGATAGGCCACATATATAAATACTTTAGGAAACACTAATGCATTTAAGACTCAACTACTCAACTACCTAATTAATATAGGAATACTGACCAACTAACTTAATAAGTAAGTATTGACTTATTCATGTTTCTCAACATCCCCCCTCAAGCTGAGAATATGAACATTCCATTCTCAGCTTGTTTATGTAGATCTCAAACCCATTACCAATATTCTTTTTCAAGGTCTTCTTTAAGCTCTGATTCTAACACAGCTAATCAAACCCATTACAAGTGGCTCGTAGCATTCTTTTTCAAGCACATTTACCAATCAAATTTTGGGGAGAGTCCATTCTTACAGCAACTTATCTTATTAATTGCATGCCTACACCCATTCTTAATTGGAAAACCCCTTTTGACATGCTTTACAATCATTCTCCTAATTACAGTAGACTAAAGGTTTTTGGCAGCTTGTGCTTTGTAACCAATACTTTACCCCACAAAGACAAATTTGCATCTAGATCTCATAAATGCGTTTTTATAGGATATGCATCAGGTCAGAAAGCCTACAAGGCCTATGATCTCTCTACTCATCAGATTCTTATTTCTCGTGACATAAAATTTTATGAAAATATCTTCCCTTTCTCTACTCAACCTTCCCCATCTAATTCTTCTCCATCCTTACCATTTCCCTTAATTGATTCTCCTTTTGATTACACCGATGCTGATCTTTTTCCTCCTTCTTCTCCTCCTTCACCATCTTCTCTTTCCATTCCATCCTCTTCTACCTCTATTTCTACCACTGCAGATTCTCCCTCACAGCAACCTACTGCTACCACTTTTGTACCCCGGGTAAGTACCAGACCCAAAAATCGTCCTCCATGGCTTACTGATTATGTTTCCACCATTTCTGCTACTAATCCTTTTATTTTCAATTTTTCTTCTGACTATGTTGCTTTTCTTTCCAATGTGTCTAAAGTTCAAGAACCATGTACTTATAAACAAGTTGTCAAGGATCCTAGGTGGGTTCTAGCAATGAATCAGGAACTAGAGGCTCTTGAACGTAACAATACTTGGGAATTAACCACTTTGCCTGCAGGAAAGAAGTCCATTGACTCTAAATGGGTATACAGGGTAAAATACCAACCTGATGGCACCATTGATCGCTTCAAAGCAAGATTAGTGGCCAAGGGTTATCACCAAGTTGCTGGCCTTGATTACTTGGAGAGTTTTTCACCAATTGCTAAGGTGGTCACCATTCGATTATTTCTAGCTATTGCTACTTGCAAGCAGTGGCAAGTTCATCAAATTGACATAAACAACGCATTTCTCCATGGTTATCTAAAGGAAGATGTCTATCTTTCCTTACCTGAAGGTTATACTAAAGGATCCAAGGACCAAGTTTGCAAGCTCAAGCGTTCTTTGTATGGCCTCAAGCAAGCTTCTCGTGAATGGAACCTTGAATTCACTTCCCAAATTCTTAAATATGGCTTCACACAATCTCCTCATGACTTCTGTCTTTTTAGCAAAGGTTCAGGATCCACTTTTCTTTCCTTGCTTGTTTATGTCGATGATATGCTCATCACTAGTCCTTCTGCTACTGAAATTTCCCAAGTTAAACATTATTTGAATTCTCTCTTCACCATTAAAGACCTTGGTCCTGCCAAATTTTTCCTTGGTGTTGAGATTGCTCGCAGTACAGAGGGTACTTTTCTTTGTCAACGTAAATACCTTCTCGATATTCTTCATGATACACACCTTACTGAAGCCTCCACTGTTGCCACACCTCTTCCTAAAAACCACAAGTTTCATAATGACTCCCCTCCTCTGCATGATGCAGAGCAATATCGTAGACTTATTGGCAGGCTCCTATATCTTACTCTCACTCGTCCCGATGTCACATACAGTGTTCAGCAGCTTAGTCAACTCGTGTCAGCTCCTACAGAAGCTCATATGCAAGCTGCACTTCATGTAGTTCGTTATCTCAAAGGGACATCTACAATGGGACTTTTTTATTCCTCAACATCAGATTTTACCATTGAAGCTTACTGTGACAGTGATTGGGCTGCTTGTCCTCAAACACGCCGCTCTCTGTCTGGGTATTGTGTTCTTCTTGGCACAAATGCTATCTCCTGGAAAACTAAAAAGCAATCAACAGTTGCTAGATCTTCCTATGAGGCAGAGTACCGAAGCATGGCTAATGTAGTTTGTGAGTTGCTTTGGATCACCTATATCCTCAAAGACTTTCAAATTGATCCTCTTCTTCCCATCCCACTATGGTGTGACAATAAATCTGCCTTGCAAATAGCTTCTAATCCCGTTTATCATGAACGCACGAAGCATATCGAGATTGATTGCCATGTCGTTCGTGATAAGTGCAAGGAATTGTTCATCCAGCCTCAGGATGTTCCTTCCCAACTTCAGCTTGCTGACATCTTCACAAAAATCCTTGCTTCAGATCAGTTATCTTCTCTTGTTTCCAAGTTGGGTCTCATTCCTCATGTTCCTCCAACTTGAGGGGGGGGGGGGTACAGATTATTGCTTAATGTAAATACGTGTAATTAGTTGGATGTATTATCATTAGTTTGTGATTAGTTAGTCAGGTAGCCTAGCTGTCCAAATTAGTTAGAATATGCAGCACCTTCCACGTGACTGTTGTTGTATATATACACATTCTTTTCACTGAATGAAATGAGCGAATTATTCACATTTTGTGCAGAAAAGACCCAAAGATATGGGACCAAAAGTGCAACAAAAAAAATATGGGACCAAATTGGGAATTAGGCAAAAAATATGTAATCAAATTTGCACTTTGACCAATAAAGCTCATTTGTTCCTTCTGATGTTGGCCGTCAACGATTAGGAATTCCCAAATTCACCTCTTTCTAAAAATAAAATTTATAGAAAGGTTTGTCATTGTTGGTGCAAATTTTTCATTGGAGTGCTTTATCTTTCCAAGAGTGTTTAACACAGGCTTGAAATATTGAATCTTGGAAACAATTTGCTGAAAGGCAATAGTGGCTTGATTTCCAAAGGCAATAGTGCTGACTCATTTCCAAAGTCATGTATTTTTAAACACTTTAGATCTACATAGAAATCAAATAAGTGGCTTGATTCCCAAGTCAATCTCTTGGAAATTGCATGAAATTGGAGGTTTTAGATGTGGACAATAATCATATTTGTGGCAATTTTCCATGCTTGTTGAAGAAAATATATTCTCACTCGGAGTGATGGTTTTGAAAAGGAACAAATTTCAATGTCCTTATGATACTTGGGGAAAACTTCCAAATAATCATCGATTTCTCATTCAAAAAAGTTTTAGTAGTTTGCTTCCAGCAAAAGAATTAACAAGTTGCGAGCAATGATATTCAAGTCAATGTTTACATATAAATGATACTTGGGGAATTAAAGTATCATTTTTATATATATAAACATTGATATTCAAGTCAAAAGAATTAAAGTATCCTTCTACAAATGATATTTGGGGAAAGCTTCAAAATAATCATCGATTTCTCATTGAAATTTTTTTTAATAGTTTGCTTCCACCAAAAGAATTAACACGTTGCGAGCAATGATATTCAAGTCAATGTTTATATATAACGAGATAGATAGATATTATCAAGTTTCTGTGACTATTCTGAGCAAAGGTCAAGATATGGATGCGAAGTTGCTAATAAAAAGAAAAATAATAATAACAAATGGTGCCTCATAACCATTAAAATTAATAAAGATTAAGTTTGTGATTTGTTTAGTGCTTATATATCCATTTATAATGTTTTTACTGATAATTGTTTTTAACAGTATTGATTACTTGAAACTTTTTTATTACTGTAAATTCTAGGTGGAGATAGTACGTAGCTTCAAGACTATTGTGTAACAAACTTATAAACTCAATTATAATAAAGTTGGTGGAAGATATATACTAGCTTAATGACAATTGTGTCTCATCACAAGCATATATATTCTAATTTAAATGTAATCTATGGGACTGTCCGATCTGATTCTTACAACATTGAAAATTTGTATTTATGTCCTTTCTTCGTAACATTGAAGTGATTAGAACTTGGAAAGGTGTATGCATATATACTTAGTAAATAAAACACAGCTTGATAAACTGGAAAATGGCTAGCACTTACCTAGTTCACCGGAGAGGGCTGCGAGAGCCAAGAGTTGAGCAAGAACCTGCAAGAGCTTCACAGGGTGGCCCTGCGAAGTGTACTCCGACGCTCAAGTTAGTAAGAGAGTGATAAGAGAGTAAGAGAATTTGAGAGTGTAAGAAGAAAGTAATTAATAAAAATCCATTGCCACGATGTTCTAATTTAAGAAGAAAGTAAAACGAGTAAACAACAAAAATAATTAAGTCCATGTGAACAAACACTATATTGAAAATTCAATGTACTTACTTAAAAAACTATGATTTGCTTGAATTTTGTGTTACTTGCGTATAAGGAAGAAGTGTAAATAAGAGTGGAGCAAATATGAAGAATTGACTTGAGATGATTAAGAGTGAAAAGAAAAAAATAGAGTAAAACCAAACATAATATGTGTATTGGGGTTCCATTAAAGTATTAAACATCTAAGCAATTGCAAAGAATCTCTTTTCTTTGGAAGAGTGCTTTGAATCAAACATATATAATCAGAGAGAAAGACACAAATTTAATTTATTTTACATCACTGTCTTTAAGTTGTAAGTTATGCACCAATATATAAAAAAGACGTCACTATAATCACTACATTTTAATGGTTAATAAGGAGAGTGGCTCTAACACTAATACACTATATTGCAAAATCATATTAACACTAGCTATTTATTAAATTTTCTAAATTACTTAAACAGGTAAAAACCTAGTTGAAAGCACAGTGAAAATACATGATCAATATTGTTGTCAATAACCAAAACCACAGTCATTTGATATGTGTCGCTCATTAAATAAATTGGAGCTATTTGTCCATTACACAAATGGATCTATGGAAGTACAATATCATATAGGCAAAAATGTTAATTTTATCCTTAAACTTTACACCAGCTATCAATTTTGTCCCCAATCTTTTTTTACTATTAATTTTGTCCCGATGTTTTACATTTTAGTCAATTTTATCTTTTAACTAACTTCTTTCAATAAAATAATGACAAACTGCATCCTATTTTTCAATCTGAGTTAGAATTAGATTTTTTTTTTCTATAAATTTTACATTACATAATTAACATTGGCCACATTCGTTAATATTTGGTTGAAACGAGAGTAAAGAATAAAATTGACTAAAATGTAAAACATTAGAGACGAAATTGACAATGAGTCTATTTTGGTTTGCAATGATTAAGGGCTTCTTTGGGAGATCATCCAAGTATCATCTTATTCTCGAACTGGATGAACAGTACAACTGGCTGGTTGCCTGACACAAAAATAGTATCATCTCATGGCATGTTTGGGAAATCATCCTAAACATCATTCAAATCTCATTTCATCCTATAAATGAATTAACAGTGCAAATGGTTGTTCGTTTGAGCAAAAAATATTATATTTCATTCACAACATTATTTCATTCATAATATCATTTCATTCTCTCTTACAATTACTAGCATACTCCTACTCATACACCTATAATTACCTATACTATAATACAAATATAAAAAAATATTAGACAAAATAATAATTTTTGTTGGGGATATGTATAAAATTGTAAGACACAAAATAGTTCGAGTTATGTCACAAGGACACTATCCTTAAGTGTTATTCCTCAACCCCTCAATGAATAGGAAGCGGCACTCCCCAGGATTAAACGAACCCATCTTGTTGTTTTAACAAAGTCACAGAACAACAGAAAATAGAAATTCAGTAAGTTGATACTGATTAATCCCTCAAGCTACTCACATTGTGATCAAGATAACCAATATAATAGGCAATAGACATTAGAACTAATAAAGACAATTTAATCACACATTAAATTGCTTTATTACTCGCAAAAACATTTTAAAATTCATTAACCATCATTATTTCCTAATATGTAACAACTCTGATTTTAAATCATCATAAAAGAGGAGTTTCAAATAATCAATAAATATAAAAAAAATATTAAACAAAAATTGAAATGTTATCAACAAAAATTCAAATAATCAATAAACATGTAACAACTCTAATTTTAAATCACACATTTTAATCACATATTATTTATATTAATTTTAAACAAAAATTAATTTTGTTCATTTGCAATGTTGTTATTTTTTTTATCTCAATATTCCTCTATTTGTTTGAGTGAAATATATAATTGAATTCCTATATTTTTTTAAGATAAATATTATAAATAATAATGGTTAAAACAAATAATGGAATGATTAAAAATATTGGCTCTTCTCAAAATTAGGCAAGGTGGAACTTTTATTTGACACACTTAAATATTACATTATGATTATATATAATATTTTCAACAATTTTACGTACTCTCATTTAATGCACTTATAATATTCTCCCTTCATCTATCATTTCATTCACCCCTCTCTCTCTCTTATATATATATAGATATATATTATTGACCGGACCCGTCGCTAGGTGGCCAAAATACCGGAATAAATTCAATATAGAGGTGTAATCCGAGTCGATCTCCCGAGGAATTTTCATGCAAAGTTTGAAAGCGAAAAATACCAAATTATCACTAATTGGGCTAAAGCAAGGGAAAGTTGTTTTTTGAATGTTTAATTATGTTCTAAGACAATAATTAAACAAAGCAATAAATATTTTTGGATTTTTTATTAAAAGGACTGAATTTAAACAAATAATAATAAACAAATAGATTAACCAAATTGAAAAAACACCTGACAGAGCAATTGGATTAAGCAATCATCACTACTAAAGATAAATGAAGTATTCTCACACAATTCATCCTAAGATAGTCACTAACTCAGTAACTTAGATTAACAACCCTATCATGCAAACACTTAAACAAGATAGATCCACAATAAGAATTGAAAACCCCATTAAATTGATGATAAAACTGATCAAGAAACATAATCTTTATAACAATAACCATTGTCAAAGCTATACACCTATGATTATAACCAAACTAATATAAACTCTAGAGTTACAATCAAGATAGTTTTGGAAGAATTAAAATCAAGTTCCCAATCAAGAATAGAATTAGAATCTCTACTAATTATCAAGTTCAACTAGAAAATAACAACAAGAGAAACCCTCATTCTAGTGTGAGAAAAACTCCCTATGTGAAACCCTAGCTCATGCTTGCCCCAATGCTCCTCCGGGTATGGAGAATTAGCTGCTCATGGTGCAGAGATCAACAAATTCAGATTGAATTGCTATGATCCCACAATAAGCTCCAAGAAGATGATCAAGAGTGTAAATTCTCTCTCACGAAGTGCATCACCCCTGAAATTGACCTAAAGATGCATTATATACTTGATTTTCGGCCAAAACTAGGTTGGCTCGATCAGAATCATCAAATTTGGGCTTGGTTTTTAATAATTAAAACAACCGCAAATCTTGTCGTGGAACTTGTCCACGGCAAAATCCAAGACGAGTTTTGGAAAAATGTAGAATTTGTGCTGATTTGATCCCTGACTCGTTTCCAATGATCCTCGGGTTTTCCTTTGGGTATTCCAATGTTTTGGACTTCCGTTAAATTTGTTAAGACACCGAGAAACTATGTGAATTCTCAGGATAAAAATGATCAAACAAATAATAAAGATTAAACTAGAGAAAAACCACACAATTAATCACCAAATAGTCCAAATAAACATCAAACCTCAAGGCATCATATTTTATCATAAAATGACATAAAGACAAGCAATTGAATCCCAAATGAATATAAAATGCCTTAAAATGTCACTAAAATGTATGATAAAATATGGTCAGATCAATTCTATATCTTATATTATATGGCTCCACCCCTTTCTGGTCGTCCATGTTTAAAACTATAGTCTATGAAATTAAAAATAAGAGAAAATTTACTATTTGGTCTCTCTTTCTTTACTAAGTTAACAATTTAGTCCCTTATTTATTTTACATACATATTTACGTGCCCGTTAGGGCACGCAAAGCCCCTAGTTATATATATGATTTATATTAATTTTAAACAAAAATTGTTTTTGTTCATTTGAAATGTTGTTATTATTTTTATCTCAATGTTTCTCTATTTATTTGAGTGAAATATATAATTGAATTCCTATATTTTTTTGAGGTACAATCTTCTTCTATTCTCATCACTATATTTTTTAAAAATTTTAAAAAATTAATTATCTTTATTTTTGTATGCATTTTGATCCTCAAACTATGAGCTCAGTTTTCTTAATTCTTAAAATTATTTTTGGCTTAGTTTTATTTTCTCAAACTATGCTATTAATGTCATTTTCCCAAGTTGAAATTTAAATATTAACTCAGATTAACAAAATGTCATTAATTTATTAAAAGAATCAAAAAATAAAATTGACCAAATTATAAAATATTGAAGACAAAATTAACTTAAAAAAAAAAAATTTGAGACGAAATTGATCGTTGGTCTAAAATTTGAAGCAAATTACCTTTGCCTTTGAAATTTGATATCACAATTGTATGTTTACCGTCTACACTCTAGAGTACTATACTCCACCAACACATCTCCACGGCCACACTCTCTTTGCTTCTCCTTTCCTATGCGACTCCCATCATAATAAGCCTTTTCAGTTTTCAGTGCTCTTTCACTTCTTCCCAATACACGCTTCGACCTTGTGAGAGAGAGTAGACCCTTCTTAGCATTAGGGTTTTCTTTGTTTTTCTGGGTTTCTCACGCTTCCTCAAAAAAAATGGGTCGAAAGCCTAATGCTTTAAAACTTCTGCCACAGCTTCCCATGGTATTCTTCACTCTCATGTTTTCTCGCTCTTCTTGTTCTTTTCTTTTTTTTTATTATGGCCCTCGTTTTCTTCCACTAGCATCTCTGTTTCGGTATTTTTGTTTACTTGTTTTCTCATTGTTACAAAGTGTTACTGTCATTTACATATGGAAATCAGCATCTCTTTCATGTCTATATGTAGCTTGTTGATAAACTTAGGGTTTTAGTTTGGCTTGGGGTTTTAAAATTTACTTGCTTGTGTTGGCGTGGCCTTATTCTTCTATCCGGGAAAACTGGATTTTTTTTTTCTTGAGATGTGACCATGGTTTCAAGTTTCAACACTTAGTGGTTTTGTTAAATAATACTCGAAAGTACATTTTATTGCTATCTTTCTTTTGACTCATTAGCTTATGTTTTGAACATGCAAACAGAAGGACAACAATGTTGGCATAGATGGAACCCCAACTTCACGATCTCCTAAGGTTCCCATGGTAGAATTCACATTATTTTCTTCACTCATGTTTTCTTGTTCTTCTTGTTCTTTCTTTTTTTAAAAAAAAAAAAAAAATTTATTATGGCCCTCGTTTTCTTCCACTAGCATCTCTGTTTTGGTATTTTGTTTATTTGTTTTCTCATTGTTACAAAGTGTTACTGTCATTTACAGATGGAAATCAGCCTTCTCATTGTCTTTCATGTCTCTATGTGGCTTGTTGATGAACTTAGGGTTTTAGTTTGGCTTGGTGTTTTAAAATTTATATATATTAGATGAATGATGTAGGATAGTTGCTGAGACAAGAGAACAAACTACTCTGTTTTTACTTGCTTGTGTTGGCATGGCCTTATTCCTCTATTGGGGAAAACTGGATTTTTTTTTCCTTTTTTTCTTGAGGATGTGACCATGGTTTCAACTTAGGAGGTTTTGTTAAATAATACTCGAAAGTGCTATCTTTCTTTAGACTCATTAGCTTATGTTTTGAACATGCAAAGAGAAGGACAACAATCTTAGCATAGATGGAACCCCAACTTCACGATCTGCTAAGGTTCCCATGGTAGAGTTCACATTATTTTCTTCACTCTCATGTTTTCTTGTTCTTCTTGTTCTTTCTTTTTTTAAAAAAATAAATTTATTATGGCCCTTGTTTTCGTCTACTAGCATCTCTGTTTCGGTGGTTTTGTTTACTTTTTTTCTCATTGTTACAAAGTGTTGCTGTCATTTACATATGGAAATCAGCCTCCTCAAGGTCTTTCTATATGTGGCAGGTTGATGAACTTAGGGTTTTAGTTTTGCTTGGGGTTTTAAAATTTATATCCGATGAATAATGTAGGATAGTTGCTGAGACAAGGAGAGCAAACTACTCTGTTTTTACTTGCTTGTGTTGGCATGGCCTTATTCTTCAATTGGGGAAAACTGGATTCTATTTTTTTTCTCGATGATGTGACCATGGTTTCAACTTTCAGAATGTCTTAATCTTTTGACATGGCATTAATGTAACACTTAGGTGGTTTTGTCAAATAATACTTGAAAGTGCATTTTATTGCTATCTTTCTTTCGACTCATTAGCTTATGTTTTGAACATGCAAACAAATTTTCTAGAGCAACTAAATCTAGTGCTAAGAACGTTGAGATCTTACTGTTTTTAAGGAAAATGGCTCTAAGGTTTAGATCAAATTTTCAGCAAAGTCTTCTTTGACCTTTCCAAATGACCATCTCAAACAGCTCTTTCTTCACAAGGGTGGAAATTTGGAGGAAAGTTCTTTGATAGAGGATATTTTGATGATTTGGGGTCATCTCAGTCCCTCTTTCTGTTGCAGTACACCAAGCTTGAAGCTTCAGATGTGGGATCAATGGGGGGACTTTTATCAAATGCTATGGTTAGGGATAGATTATATATTTACTTTGTTTGTTGTTAGTTTTTCAGTACTATTGTGTATCAAAAAAGACGAACATGCAAACAAAAGGACAACAATGTTCAGGCCGAAAAAATAAAGGACAACAATGTTGGCATAGATGGAACCCCAACTTCACCATCTACTAGGTACCAGACAATGTACTTAGACTTCCAAAAGAAGGTTTTGTTTCATTTCTCATACTCTGTCCAGATATTATACATTTTTTTTTTTAAAAAAGTCTTTAGCTTTGCTATTGTGCTATACATTTATTCTCAAAACATATATATATATATATATATGCAGATTGAAGATTTAACCAATGAAAATCAGCTACTTGCTGGAAAGCTAGAAATTGCTCTCGGAAAAGTTGAAGTGGTATGTTGTAACCTATGAAGCACCTATACGGACACGGGAAAGGCAAATTCTAAAAATTATATGCAATGTTTTAGTACTGGACCGGTCATTGACCCGACCAAGAGTTTGGATCACTGGTTCAACTGCCGGGTCAATTGTTGAACTTGTCAAATTAAAAAATAATATATATATATATATATATCAAAGTATCAAGTAATTATTTTAAGTTTTAAATTTAAAATATTTAACTAATAACTTTAAGTATTCAACATTTTCTCTGATCTTTAGGCTCTTTGCATAGTTTAAAAAACTCAGCTGTAGTTTGAAATGAGAAGAGCAACACATAAAGCGAGTGATAATAATCCATAAAAACTTTTTTATTGCATCATAAATCATAAATACACTAACAGTTATGCTATTTTCTTTGATGATATATCATATCTCTTTGTTATTTGTCATCTACTAATTATTTATGCAAATATTTATTCTCAAAACATATATATGCAGATTGATGGTTTAACCAAAGAAAATCAGCAGCTTTCTAGAAAACTAGAAAATGCTCTTGGGAAAGTTGAAGCGGTATGTTGTAACACTATCTTAGTAAAATGTTACTGCATTGGTTTACTTTTTCTGTAGCTTGATTGCTAATTGTCGCGGCATTTGAATCTTTATCATTTCCTGTCATCACCTTTTCACCTTCTTGATTGGTTCACTTAATCTTTAAATTGCCTTCATCTATTACCTAGTAGAATATCTACCACTATCATTTTTGTTATCATAGTCATTAGCGTGCAGTAGCAAGTGTTTAAAGAAACGTGTTCACAGTGAACAAATGTTGACAAATTTTGTATTGCATAAAATGCAACGATCTATTATTGGTTAAAGCGTGTTTGTATAATGTTATTATTAATTTCCCTCTTACCTATATATATGCAGCTGGAGAGTCAGATCACTTGTTTGAAGGAACTGATCGAGATATTGATCAATGGTCTGACAAAAAGTGCTGAAACTCCTGGTTGTGCAGCCTCTGGTGCTAAAAGGAAGAGAGACGATCAAGAAAGTTGAGAAGACTGCATATTGTGATGTGAACTCTTTATGTTGTAGTGTGCTATGTTGTTATTTATGTTTTGAGGCAATTTTAATCTGCTTGTAAATGAAATCTGGTAGGAATGGTTTTAGACTTGTTATATATCTATCCACTTATGACTTACTAATTTATATTAGTGCTACCTGGGCTGGCTATTATAATTGCAGTAATGAATTTCTCTCCTAGTTCAGCAACCAATTGTTTTAAAAAATTTGAATGGCTTCTGGAATTCTCTACTGATAATGATAATCAGATATTTTTTTTTCGTGAAGGTTGTATTTAATGTTATCTTATAATGGAATGCTCCTACCCTTCCTTCAACATCATATAGCTGTGTGCACTGCATTATCAAGCTCCATATCTTCTGTGTACCTGCATAATGAGAAACAATCGACAGTTGAAATTACCAGAAGAACAAAAGAATTATGAATGTTTAATTTAGTGACTCTTATAATTATCATCACAAAATATAAGTCATCCTGAAATTTCAAAACTTACTGAAACCAAGCATGCAGTAAATTAGAAGCAGAAAAAACAACTACATTTAAATTACTATTTATCATATATTATCACTCTATGTGTGTTACCTCATTATTTATCAGAGTGAATATTAAAATTAGACCTTAAGCAAGGTTTCCTGACTAAAATTTCACTGACATGGTTGGCTTCTCCAAATCATACAGATATATCTAATGCATTCTCAAGCCTAAAGAGACTAAAATGCAATTAATTCAGAAATAACATCAAGTTCAATGTACAACTCAATGTCATTCTCTTGACATCGGAATCCAGGACATAATAAAGGAAAATGCTATGAAAAGACTCATTCCTTTCCTCTTATTTGGCTGTAACTATAATAGTGCATGGACAATGTTATAAAACGTTTCAATTTATGTCACAAAAATCCTTGCACGTTCATATGATAACCATTGAGACATTTTTGTGTCAGTCTCTATCTGAAGTGAAAGGGTGACAACTTACAACACAATGGATGCAAAAACATTTTCCTGCAGAGAAGCATACCTCTTCTCAAGAAATGTCTTGGCATTAAAACATTTTTCCCCATAGCAGAAGCTTTCCAAGAAATATATGAACCTGATGGATCCACCTACAGCAAAATCAAATTGCACCAAAACATTGTCTAATGTTTCTTTTCTTTTGGTATGTATAAAGGAGTTATTTCAAACAATTCCAATTGCAAGAAGAAAGATCCCAGCACAAACTCATCCAACATACTGACATGTTGACGTAAAAGAGAAAACATTCAATCCATTCTCCCGGGCTAATCACTTTATATTTACACAGCATAAGTAAATAAAGAATAGGATTCTTCTGACACAGAAAACATCAGTTGAATCGGAAAAAAGAAAATGTAATGTATAATGAAATGTAAGCTTCCCATAGACTACATTGTATTCCTTAAATTTAAAGCGCATTACTCTAGATTCATGACAACAGACCAAACATGTCAACACTGAGAAAAAAGCAATAAAATCAAGATTGCTAAATGTTCCCAGTATTATAACTTGCATTGGCATATTCTGATATAACTGTGGTCCTTTATCATCGAACCCAGCAACCAGTAGAGATACTCCAAAAGGCCTAACACCACTGTCAACACCAAAAAAATAAAAATATCAGAATTCAAAATATAACGGGGAAAAAAAGAAAGAAAAAGTACCACTACATGTACCAAAATTAGACACATGATCCTCCTTAGTTTCACATCTGAGGTTCAAAATCTTATTTAGTATTTTTCTTCTTGATATATTTGAAAGAAGTGGAGTGCAAGGTTGGTGTGGGGAAGACCAAGTCATATCATCTACCAAGTTATGTACAAACATCATGGTTCATGACAAGGGCCAACCCAGTTCGAGTCCCCCACTTGGTGGGGGTGCTGGGAAAGGGAATATACTAGGCAGCCTTACCCCTGCTTTTTTGTAGAGAGGCTAAGTCGAACCCATAACCTCAGACCCCATGGCAAGCGTGCTTACCGCTGAGCCGAGCCGGCCCTTCTATGTTAAGGAGACAAGAATAAGAATAATTCAGGAGAACCAACAAATGCATAAATAGGCTTGTTGTGTAGAAACACAAAAAAAAGGTTAGGGAAATAAGTTATATTTATACATTTTAGTATTTTAACTATTAAAGTGTGACAACTGAGAATACACAGAACACAACTTTTGCTCTTTCTGAAATGATGCTCATCTTGTTTTTAGTTCAATACAAAACTGCTCTCCAGAAAGAACCAAGGAAACCATATAATTTGGTGAAGCGATTATTCAGACCAAAAAAGGAAACCATAGAAACATGAATAGCGACCTAAATAAAGACCACGGCAACAAGATTACCCTACAATCCCTATAAAATAGGAAGGGTAAATAATCTAATTCCTAAAACCTAGGAACAATTACAGCAGAAAGATAAAGTAAGGTAAATATTTAACTTAAAACAATGGATAAAACTAGATAATTAGCTACAAATTCAGATAAGCACTCAAATAATCAACAAAAAAGCCAATGCCATAGTCAAGGTCCTCAAGTTTATGGATTGGCATTTTTCTGTCATACAATAGTTTACTAAAATCAGAGAGCAGTTTGTCATTACCAAATTATATTTCAACATCTCACACCTAAAACAATATAAACTGTCCCACTACATCATATTAGGGAGATATTGGCACAATGCTCATTATGCTAGTGGCAACACTAAATTTTGATTGAAATATATCCTGTTCATCCATGAAGTCTTTCGAAAAATTGTTATCAAGTAAGCATCTCTTTTATCTGTGTTAATACATCTTAATTTTTAAAAATAGTTGCTTCACTTCATTCAGGCAGCAACCTCGGCTTCCATTTTGACATATCATTACAGGGAATGATGATTCAGGTATAATTTTGTTAGTTGTCTATGTGGATGACATTATCATTACAGGGAATGATGATTCAGGTATCTCTTCTCTCAAGTCCTTCCTTCACTCTCAGTTTCAGACAAAAGATTTGGGGCCATTAAAATACTTCTTGGGAGTTGAGATAGCAAGAAGTAAGAAGGGCATCTTCTTGTCCCAAAGGAAATATGTCCTTGATCTGTTGACTGAAACAGGAAAACTAGGGGCTAAGCCATGTAGTGCTCCTATGACTCCAAGATTGCAACTATGGAAGGATGATGGGGAACCATTTGAGGATCCTGAGAGATATAGGAGGTTGGTTGGAAAACTGAACTACCTCACGGTAACTCGCCCTTACATTGCTTACCCTGTTAGTGTTGTTAGTCAATTCATGTCTTCTCCAACTGTCAAGCATTGGGAAGCCTTAGAACAGATTCTTAGTTATTTGAAAAGTGCTCCAAAACGAGGTCTCTTATACAGAAATAATGGACACATTGATGTTGAGTGCTTTTCTGATGCAGATTGGGGAGGATCCAAGGCAGATAGAATATCTACTACAGGATATTGTGTGTTCATGGGAGGAAATCTGATCTCATGGAAAAGTAAGAAGCAGAATGTAGTCTCCCGTTCTAGTGCTGAGTCTGAGTATAAAGCAATGGCTCAGGCAACTTGTGAAGTTGTGTGGATACGACAACTTTTGGGAGAACTTGGAGTGAAGACTTCACAACCTGCAAAGCTATGGTGTAACAACAAGGCTGCCATCCATGTTGCATCAAATCTCGTTTTTCATGAACGAACTAAACACATTGAGATTGATTGTCATTTTGTTCGTGAAAAGATTGAAGAAAATATAATCTCCACAACATATGTTAAATCCGGAGATCAATTAGGAGATATCTTTACTAAAGCTTTGAATGGGGTGAGGGTTGATTACATTTGTAACAAGTTGGGCATGATTAATATCTATGCTCCAACTTGAGGGGGAGTGTTAAGAGTTGTTATGAGTTATGTTAGTAGTTGGTAGTTGAGCTAGTAATGTAAGTAGTTGAGAAGTATGTAATTAATATAGGTAGGTAGGAGAGCTTGAGCCTTGTATATATATTCCCTTGTTGCTATGTGAATATATCAGAAAATTATCCAATCTGGTCTTTGTTTAACAGTTGCTAAGGGGTCAAGCAACCTTTCACCTTCAATTTTTACTAATATATATGTTTCAATTTGTTACCATAAAATGCCATAAGGTAAAATGTAAGGCACTTATTTAGTATGCAAAGCTAATTAAGTCTAATGAATATTTAAATCAAAATAATACAAGATGTAATGCAAAACGGACATGTAAACAACACCAATATTTGGTGTTAATAGTTGAATTTTCTGGACCTGCAACCAAATTAAAAAAAAAAACATCAATGCTCTAAACAAGCAAATTTCAAAACATGAACAAAAGTATCTCATGTTAGAAAAAAATAGAATTGTCCAAAGGCTATAGTTCCACTGTTCCACACATCCTTGGACAGAAAACAAGTAATATTAGCATTACACCAATAAGCTTATACATAGAGAAAGTGTAAAACCAAATAGATGAGAAATATCATACTATCAAACAATTGACAGATATCGCTAGGTCAAAATGAAAACTCACCGATGCTTCATCAACCAATATAGAAGGTAGTTTTTTCTCAGTTGCAATGACAACACCATTAGAAGCTGCAAGAATCAAAAAAGACATGTAAATAACAAAAAAATAGAAGAAAGATTACATATCCAAAGTCTAAGAGCTACAATAATCTCTAATCAGCAAGGAGAAAAAACTGCAGAAACAGAAGATGTTTCCAAATAAAATGGAGTTTTTATCATGTAAGAATCAAAAATTGAATTCTATGAAATGAAAAACGCAACTTTTGCTCTTTCTGAAATGATGCTCATCTTGTTTTAGTTCAAATCTAAAACTGCTCTCCAGAAAGAACCAAGGAAACCATATAATTTGGTGAAGCGATTATTCAGACCAAAAATGGAAACCATAGAAACATGAATTGCGACATAAATAAAGACCATGGCATCAAGATTGCCCTACAATGCCTAGAAACTAGGAAGGGTAAATAATCTAATTCCTAAAACCTAGGAACAATTACAGCAGAAAGATAAAGTAAGGTAAATATTTAACTTAAAACAATGGATAAAACTAGATAATTAGCTACAAATTCAGATAAGCACTCAAATAATCAACAAAAAGGCCAATGCCTTGGTCAAGGTCCTCAATATTTTTCTGTCATACAATAGATCACTAAAATCAGAGAGCAGTTTGTCATGACCAAATTATATTTCAACATGAGGCCTAAAATAATATAAACTGTCCCACCACATCATATTAGGGAGATATTGGCACAATGCTCATTATGCCAATGGCAACACTAAATTTTGATGAAAATATATCATGTTCATCCATGAAGTCTTTCAAAAAATTGTTATCAAGTAAGCATCTCTTTTATCTGTATTTTTAAAAATAATTGCCTCACTTCATTCAGGCAGCAACCTCGGCTTCCATTTTGACATATCAGTTGCTTAGGGGACATGCAACCTTTCACCTTTCACTTTTACTAATATATTACAATTTGCTACCATCAAATGCCATATGTAAAATGTAAGGCACTTATTTGGTATGCAAAGCTAATTAAGTCTAATGAATATTTGAATTTAAAATATTTAACTAATAACTTTAAGTATTCAACATTTTCTCTAATCTTTTGGCTTCTCGCATAGTTTAAAAGACTCTAACGGCTGTGATTTGAAATGACAAGAGCAACACATAAAAGAAAGCGATAATAATCCACAAAAACTTTTTTATTGCATCATAAATCATAAATACCCTAACAGTTATGCTATTTTCTTTGATAATATATTATATCTCTTTGTTATTTGTCATTTTCTAATTATTTATTCTCAAAACATCTATATGCAGATTGATGATTTAACCAAAGAAAATTTGGGACTTGCTGGAAAACTAGAAAATGCTCTTGGCAAAGTTGAAGTGGTATGTTGTAACACTATCTTAGTAAAAATATAATGTTCCTGCATTTGCTAACTGTCGCAGCACTTGAATCTTTATCAGTTCCTGTCATTACCTTTTCACCTTCTTGATTGGTTCACTTAATCATTAAATTGCCTTCATCTGTTACCTAGTAGAATGTCTACCACTATCATTTTGTTATCATAGCCACTAGCATGCATGCAGTAGTAAGTGTTTTAAAGAAACGTGTTCACAGTGAACAAATGTTGACAAATTTTATATTGCATAAAATGCAACGATCTATTATTGTTATCTCTGTATGACAGAGCTTTGTGATACTAACCTTTCTTCTTTGCACCTAATTTACTGTAACTAATACAGTTTATGCTGTTTTGCAATCTTTTTTTAACAAGGTCTTGGTCTCTGGTTGTTCGTTTAGCATATTTTGCTTCTAATCTTAAGGAGAAAGCTTTTTTGCCTATGATTGGTCATCATGGATAGGAATTCTTGTACAGCTGTACTGGCTGTCTGCAATGATTTGCTTCGTTTTCAATGGCTATGATTACCTGTGTGTTCTTTTTGTAATTTAATGTTACTGTTGTGTCTTCATATCTTGTCTAGCTATGTTCCAGTTATCAGGAAATGTTTGTCAAAAACTAGATAATTTGAAGACTGAAATTAACAGAGTGTGATGAGTATTCTAACTCGTTATCTTAGCCTTCTTGGTACAACTGTGCATGTTCAAGTCGAATTTCACCCCAATTAATTGACTTTTTGGTTAAAGTGTGTTTGTATCATGTTATTATTAATTTCCCTCTTACCTATATATATGCAGCTGGAGAATCAGATCAGTTATTTGAAGGAACTGATCGAGAAATTGAAGAAAGTTGAGAAGACTGCATATTGTGATGTGAACTCTTTATGTTGGAGTATGCTATGTTTTTATTTATGTTTTGATGTAATTTTAATCTTCTTGTAAAAGAAATTTGGTAGGAATGGTTTTAGACTTGTTATATATCTATCCACTTATGACTTACTAATTTATATTAGTGCTACCTGGGCTGGCTATTCGCTATTATAATTACACTAATGAATTTCTATCCTAGTTCAACAACCTCTGATTTATTAACAATATATTTGTTAATAAACTTCCTTATTATTTTTTGTCTCAATTTGGTCCCATATCATTTTTGGTCTCATATCTTTTGATCAAGTTGCAGAATTAGTTTCATATCTTTGCAAAAGGATCAACTAACAGTTGATCCTTTTGTAAAGTATGAGACCATTTCTTCACCTGATACAAAAATATAGGACCAATTATGTGATTGACTCAAAGAAACGAGATCAAATCTGCAACAAAAAAAGATATGGGACCAAATTGGAAAATGAGCAAAAAATATGAGACTAAATTTGCACTTTGACAAATAACTTAATTAAGCTCATTTGTTCCGTCTGATGTTGGCCGTCAACGATTAGGAATTCCCAAATTCATCTCTTTCTAAAAATAAAATTTATAGAAAGGTTTCTCATTCTGGGTGCAAATTTTTCATTGGAGTGCTTTATCTTTCCAGGAGTGTTTAACACAAAGTGAGAGGCTTGAAATATTGAATCTTGGAAACAATATGCTGAAAGGCAATAGTGCTGACTCATTTCCAAAGTCATGTGTTTTTAAACACTTTAGATCTACATAGAAATTAAATAAGTGGCTTGATTCCCAAGTCAATCACTTGGAAATTGCATGAAATTGGAGGTTTTAGATGTGGACAATAATCATATTAGTGGCAATTTTCCATGCTTGTTGAAGAAAATATATCCTCACTCAGAGTCATGGTTTTGAAAAGAAACAAATTTCATGGTCCTATATGCAATGTCCTTATTCAAATGCAACTTTGGGGAAAGTTTCAAAATTATCATCGATTTCTCATTCAAAAAAATTTTAATAGTTTGCTTCTAGCAAAACAATTAACAAGTTGGGGAGCAATTATATTCAAGTCAATGTTTATATATAGAGATAGATATTATCAAGTTTTTGTGACTATTCTGAGCAGAGGTCAAGAGATGAATTCAGTTAAAATCCAAACCATCTTGACTTCTATAACTTATCAGAGTTATCTAAAAAATGGTGCCTCATAACCATTAAAATTAATAAAGTTTAAGTTTGTGCTTTGTTTAGTGCTTATATATTCTTTTTTTAATGTTTTTACCGAGAATTGTTTTTAACAGCATTGATTACTTGAAACTTTTTTATTACTGTAAATTCTAGTTGAAGATACTACTAGCTTTTAAGACAGTTGTGTAACAAGCTTATATACTCAAGTATAATAAAGTTTAAGGTGAAGATATATACTAGCTTAATGACAATTGTGTCACATCACAAGTAGGGATGTTCATGGGTAGGATACTTTGATCCGGGACCTAGATCTGTAAAAAATTGTCGTCCCCATACATGGACTCATACCCGTGCGGGTATGAATATCAATCCACATCCTCATATTCTGTAAGTAGTTGAATATCCAGACCCGGACACAGACTCGGAGAAATTTAAACAAATAAAATTTTTTAAAATATAAATATAATTTAATTAAACCAATTTTATTTTTTTTATTTTTTTATTGAATAGATAACAAAAATATTAAAAGTAGAAGCTAAAAATAATAATTTTATATATATTTAAAATAAAAATGTGGAGTCCATCTAATATATGTGATAACTCAATAATTTGAGTTATTTAAGCCTTTCTAAGGGTTATTTTATAGCCTTTTGCATTTGATTAAGAGTGAATTTTAGCCCAAAATATTTTTAATTAGTGTTTTTTAAGTTCTGCCAACATTTATCGGATTTTAGTTTAATTATTGCGTTTTTAATTATTTATATCTCTAGTATAAATCAACACTAATTTAAGTTTCTTGTTGTGCTAGAAACCAATTTTAAGCAATTTAAAAGCAGATAAGACCAAAGGAGTTTGACCTAAAGTCTTGGAAGAGCTTTTAGAAGACAGTTTGAACTGAGCCAAACTTTTTCGAAATAAGGAGTTTAAACTGTCCAAGCCTCAAATTCGAGAGGTGCTTATAGGTATTATAGTGTTCTAGGTTAGTTTATTGAAAATTGATGTTGAATAATTGAATGATATGGTTATTTAATCTAGTCTCTAAGTATGGATTAAGCCTAGGGAAGCTTTATTATTGATTGTTTAAAGTTATTTTATTATTTTATTGTTGTTTTGTTTTCTTCAATCAACACCATCACTCGATTTTGGTTGCTTAGATTAGTTGAAAGGTGCTAAACAGTGTTCAATCTTGTTCGCAACTCAAGCTCTCCGTGGGACGATACTTGATACTCAAGTTTATATACTATTTTCGATAGTGTATACTTACACTAGGAATTTACAAATTTAAAACTTATCATTTTTCTTATCAAAGAAAATTCTCATCAATATGCTTAACTATTTTTGATTTTTTTTTATTAAAAATTGATATATATATTAAAAGCTTTGATGCATTTTATTTTATTTTTCTTTTTTATCATTGTATATAATTACCTTCATAACGGGACTTATAAGGCATTCATTTAAATTTAAGTTTGGTGAATGCTTGATCAAAGAATGTGGAGTCCATCTAATATATGTGATAACTCAATAATTTGAGTTGTTTAAAACCCTTCTAAGGGTTATTTTACAGCCTTTTTACATTGATCAAGAGTGAATTTTAGCCCAAAATATCTTTAATTAGTGTTTTCTAAGTTTTGCCAACCTTTATCGGATTTTAGTAATTTTAAACGATTTAAAAGCAGATAAGACCAAAGGAGTTTGACCTAAAGTCTTGGAAGAGCTTTTAGAAGACAGTTTGAACTGAGCCAAACTTTTTCGAAATAAGGAGTTTAAACTGTCCAAGCCTCAAATTCGAGAGGTGCTTGTAGGTATTATAGTGTTCTAGGTTAGTTTATTGAAAATTGATGTTGAATAATTGAATGATATGGTTATTTAATCTAGTCTCTAAGCAGAGATCAAGCTTAGGAAAGCTTTATTATTGATTGTTTAAAGTTATTTTATCATTTTATTATTGTTTTGTTTTCTTCAATCAACATCATCACTCGATTTTGGTTGCTTAGATTAGTTGAAAGGTGCTAAACAGTGTTCAATCTTGTTCGCAACTCAAGCTCTCTGTGCGACGATACTTGGTACTCAAGTTTATATACTATTTTCGGTAGTGTATACTTGCACTAGAAATTTACAAATTTAAAACTTATCATTTTTCTTATCAAATAAAATTCCCATCAATATGCTTTAGAGTAGTAAAATGATTTTCTTCAACAAATGAATTTGAAGTTGGATGAGTTTAGGAAAACAAAGAGGAAGAACAACTCATTCTAACAAAGAAATTGAATGAATCTTCTAAAGACATGGCATCTTAGAAATCTTGTAAAAGTTGTTAATTATCTTTAATTGTATGAGAGAATCATCTTTAACTTGATGAGAGGCTAAAAGAATTTCAATAATTATAATCATGTGTTTTTATTCTAATAAATAATTTAAATAAAATTTAAATTGTTCAGAATCGAACCGCACGTTGAACTAAAAAAGTGTTTAGTTCACGGTTTGATTAGTTTAATCGGTCGAATCGATAGTTAAATCAGGTAATGTAATAAATAATAATTATTATTTATTTTAAATATAATTTATATATGAAATATAAATATTAAAATTATAATCTTAATAAATAATTATAAATTAATTATCATAAATAATTAATGTTGTAATATTTTAGGTATTAAATAGAGAAAAAGAATTTTTTTAGGGAATAAATTGAGGAAAAGAACTTTTTAAGGGACTAAATTGAAAAATATTGATTTATAAGGGGCCAAAATAGAATTTTGATATGTTAATTGAACCAGATGGTTCTTTAGCACGGTTCATGCGTCCGAACAATTCTGTCCAATTATTTTTAGTTCAACTACATAACGATTGTCATGGTTGAGCCAACTCATTCTTAAGTTTAATTAAAAGTTGAACCAATTAGATTGTCTGATCTCAATATTAAAAATTTGTATTTCCGTCCTTTCTTCATAACATTGGAGTGGTTAAAATTTGAAAAGGTGTATGCATATATACTTATCAATGAAAAACTTAATTAATAGAGATCCATTGCCACGATATTTTAACTTAGAAGGTAAAACTTGTAAACAACAAAAGATAATTAAGTCCATGTGAACAAACACTATGTTGAAAATTCAGTATACTTAAAAATCCATGGTTTGCTTGAATTTTGTGTTACTTGCGTATAAGCAGAAGAAGAACCGTTGGATTAGTCAGATTTTTGTTTGACCGTAGATTATTTTCAAAGTTCGTTTGATTGTGTTATTATCTCAATTTACTAGCAATTTGGATTAAATCATAAAATGTAAGTGAATTGTACAGAATAATGCCTGTGATAATCTTGTCAGATTCCTGAACTGAATTTTCTGTTTGGCTTGGACTTATGGTCTATTTTTTTTTTTTTTGGTACAATATGTGATAGTAAGGGAAGGCGCTCCCAAGTACTGCCGGGCAGGGCGCCCGGAGAGGCCAACAGAGGCCCAACCCAAAGGATTACTGCACAGGCTTAAATCGCAAACAGTTTTACCCAGTAACAGCTACTCAATTAGCTCTTGGGCTTCAAAAGATCGCCTTGGAGAGGGATGCCCACCAAGTGAAAATAAGTGGCTTAAGGGGGATTTGAACCCTTGCCCATGATGAGGTAACTATTTTGGTTTAGAGTGATTAAGGGCTTGTTCAGAAGATTATTTAAACTCTCATCTAAGTTTGATTATATTTTTGAATTGGATAAATAGTACAAATGACTTTTTACCTAACACAAAAATAGTATCATCTCACCAATAAGTGTTTGGTGTAGCGGCTAGACGAATTACATCCTAGGGAGATGACCCAAATTCGATCTCTAAAATCGACATTGTTGAAAAATCATCATAAACATCATCCAGGCCTCATTTCATCATAAAATTGAATTAACAGTGCAAATAACTATTTCTCATAGCAAAAAATATATTATATATATATATGATTTATATTAATTTTAAACAAAAAATATTTTTATTCATTTGTAATATTATTTTTTTTTTATCTCAATATCTTTGCTTGAAATATACAATTGAATCTTTAAATTTTTTAAATTTATTGAAAAAAATTAGTTAAAGGATAAAATCGACTAAAATGTAAAACATTGAGAACAAAATTGATTGCAAAAACATATTTACGATCAAATTGACAGTCCTAAAATTTGGAGACAAAATTACTTTCCTCCACCAACACACCTCCACGTGTTCTGCCACACTCTCCTTGCTTCTCCTTTCGTCTGCAACAACTCCCATCATAATAAGCCTTTTTCAGTTTTCAGTTTTCACAGCTCTTTCACTTCTTAGCATTAGGGTTTTCTTTGTTTTTCTGGGTTTCTCCCGCTTCCTCCAAAAATGGGTCGAAAGCCAAATGCTCCAAAACTTCTAGAAAAGCTTCCCATGGTATTATTCTTCACTCTCATGTTTTCTTGTTCTTTTCTTTCTTTCTTTCTTTTTTAATTTTTTATTATGGCCCTGGTTTTCTTCCACTAGCATTTCTGTTTCGGTATTTTTGTTTACTTGTTTTCTCATTGTTACAAAGTGTTACTGTCATTTACATTGATATGGAAATCAGCCTCCTTGCGACTTGTTGGTGAACTTAGTATTTTAAAATTTATATGAATTAGATGAATAATGTAAAAGAGTTGCTGAGACAAGGAAAGCAAACTATTCTCTGTTTTTACTTGCTTGTGTTGGCATGGCCTTATTCTTCTATAGGGGAAAATTGGATTCTTTTTTTTTTCTTTTTTTTCTCCAGGATGTGATCATGGTTTCAACTTTCAGAATGTCTTAATCTGTTGACATTGCATTATTGTAACACTTAGGTGGTTTTGTCAAATAATACTTGAAAGTACATTTTATTGCTATCTTTCTTTCGAATCATTAGCTTATGTTTTGGACATGCAAACAAAAGGACAACAATGTTCAGGCCGAAAAAAAAAAGGACAACAATGTTGGCATGGATGGAACCCCAACTTCACCATCTGCTAAGTACCAGACAATGTACTTAGACTTCCAAAAGAAGGTTTTGTTTCATTTCTCATACTCTATCCAGCTGATATACATTTCTTTTTGAAAAAATTCTTTAGCTTTGCTATTATGCTATACATTTATTCTCAAAACATATATATATATATATATACATATATGCAGATTGAAGATTTAACCACTGAAAGTCGGGTACTTGCTGGAAAGCTAGAAATTGCTCTCGGAAAAGTTGAAGTGGCATGTTGTAACCTATGAAACACCTATACGGACACGGGCAAGGCAAAGTCTAAAAGTTATATGCAATGTTTTTAATTTTTAAATTTAAATAACAGCTGTGATTTGAAATGAGAAGAGCAACACATAAAAGAAAGCAAGTGATAATAATCCATAAAAACTTTTTTATTGCATCATAAATCATAAATACCCTAACAGTTATGCTATTTTCTTTGATAATTCATTATATCTCTTTGTTATTTGTCATCTTCTAATTATTTATGAAAATATTTATTCTCAAAACATATATATGCAGATTGATGAATTAACCAAAGAAAATTAGCAGCTTGCTGGAAAACTAGAAAATGCTCGTGGCAAAGTTGAAGTGGTATGTTGTAACACTATCTTAGTAAAATGTTACTGCATTTGTTTACTTTTTCTGTAGCTTGATTGCTAACTGTCACGACACTTGAATCTTTATCATTTCCTGTTGTCACCTTTTCACCTTCTTGATTGGTTCACTTGATCATTAAATTGCCTTCATCTATTACCTAATAGAATGTCTACCACTATCATTTTTGTTATCATAGTCTCTAGCGTGCAGTAGTAAATGTTTTAAAGAAACGTGTTCACAGTGAACAAATGTTGACAAATTTTATATTGCATAAAATGCAACGATCTATTATTGTTATTTCTGTATGACAGCTTTGTGATACTAACCTTTCTTCTTTGCACCTAATTTACAGTAAATAATTCAGTTTATGCTCTTTTGCTTTTTTTTTTAACAAGGTCTTGGGCTCTGGTTGTTCGTTTAGCATATTTTGCTTCTAATCTTAAGGAGAAAGCTTTTTTGCTTATGATTGGTACATCATGGATAGGAATTTTTGTAATTTAATGTTACTGTTGTGGCTTCTTATCTTGTTTAGCTATGTACCAGGCTACCAGCTATCAGGAAATGTTTGTCAAAAACTAGATAATTTGAAGACTGAAATTAACCGAGTGTGATGAGTGTTCTAACTCGTTATCTTAGCCTTCTTGGTACGACTGTGCATGTTAAAGACGAATTTCACCCCAATTAATTGACTTTTTGGTTAAAGTGTGTTTGTATCATGTTATTATTAATTTCCCTCTTACCTATAAATATGCAGCTGGAGAATCAGATCAGTTATTTGAATGAACTGATCGAGAAAATGATCAACAGTCTGACAAAAGGTGCTGAAGCTGCTGCTTGTGCAGTCTCTGGTGCTAAAAGGAAGAGAGATGATCAAGAAAGTTGAGAAGACTGCATATTTGAACTCTTTTTGTTGAAGTGTTCTATGTTATTTATGTTTTAAGGTAATTTTAATCTGCTTGTAAATGAAACTGGTAGGAATGGTCTTAGACTTGTTATATATCTAACCACTTATGACTTACTAATTTATATTAGTGTTATATATCTCTATTATTTCCAAAGTCATGTGTTTTTAAACACTTTAGATCTACATAGAAATTAAATAAGTGGCTTGATTCCCAAGCTATGTTGCACGGATACTTCAAAAATGACGTCGTACCCGTACCGAATACGTACCCATACTCGTATTCTATGAATACTCTTGGATACTTTTAAAATATTATAAAATATAAAATTTTATGTTTTTAGAAAATATCCCTATATTTCTATCTTATTTTATTTTTGTTATATCAAATTTCAAATTAATAAACAAAACATTCAGTTTTTTATAAGAAAAAATTATAAATTTATATTTTATAACTTTTTATTTAAATAAATATTGCGGTACTCGTATCCTATAATTTTCAAAATTAACATATCTCGTACTCGCATCCGTACCCGTGCAAATAACCGTACCCGTTCTAGTGCAACCTAGTTCCCAAGTCAATCACTTGGAAATTGCATGAAATTGGAGGTTTTAGATGTGGACAATAATCATATTAGTGGCAATTTTCCATGCTTGTTGAAGAAAATATATCCTCACTCAGTCATGGTTTTGAAAAGGAACAAATTTCATGGTCCTATATGCAATGTTCTTGTACAAATGATACTTGGGGAAAGCTTCAAAACAATCATTGATTTCTCATTCAAAAAAAAAAATAATAGTTTGCTTCCAGCAAAAGAATTAACAAGTTGGGGAGCAATGATATTCAAGTCAATGTTTACATATAACGAGATAGATATTATCATGTTTGTGTGACTATTCTTGCTAAGGTCAAGAGATGGATTTGGTTAAAATCCAAACCATCTTCACTTCAATAGCTTATCAGAGTTATCTAAAAATGCAAATGCGAAGTTGCTAATAAAAAGAAAAAAAATAATAACAAATGGTGTCTCAAAACCATTAAAATTAATAGGCAAAAGTACTAATTTTATTCCAAAATTTTACACTAACTATCAATTTCATCCCTAATCTTTTTTTGCCGTCAATTTTGTCCCTAATTTTTTAAAGTTTGGTCAATTTTATCTTTTGACTAGCTTCTTTCAATAAATTAAAGACAAACTGCATCTTGTTTTACAATCTGAGTTAGGATTTGAATTTTTTTTCTATTAATTTTACATTATATATATCATTAGTCTCATAGATTTTGTCACTAATAATTGGCTAAAATAAGAGCAAAGGATAAAATTGACCAAAATGAAAAACATTGGGGACGAAATTGACAGCAAAAAAAAATTGGGGACAAAATTAACAGTTGATGTAAAGTTTTGGGAAAAAATTAGTATTTTTTCCAAATTAATAAAGTTTAAGTTTGTGATTTGTTTAGAGCTTATATATTCATTTTTAATGTTTTTACCTATAATTGTTATCAGCATTGATTACTTGAAACTTTTTTATTACGATATATTCTAGGTGAAAATAGTAGCTTAACAAGCTTATAAACTCAAGTATAATAAAATTTAAGGTGATGATATATACTAGGACAATTGTGTCACCCAGATTCGGGTAGCCTCTGGAAGATGGATAGATGATTATCCTCAGATTGAACAAATGGCGAAAGATTACTTCGCAAATATTTACTCCCGTCAGGATGACCTTCCGATCTCCGACATTGTTGAAGATCTCAGGGATGTCCAGATACCATCTTTATAGCAAGAAGATTTATTTTGGCTCTCACAGCCTTTCACGCAACAGGATATTGATGTGGCTATCTCACAGATCAAAGGAGATAAGGCGCCAGGTCCTGATGGATTCCCTGCTTTGTTTTTTCATCACTACTGGGATATTGTGAAGTCTGATGTCTCTCATGTGGTTCTCTCCTTCCTCACAAGAGGTCATTTGTTGAAGGAATTGAATAAGACACTCATAACCCTCATCTCGAAGATTTATGTGCCTAATACTTTTAAAGACTTCAGGCCCATAGGTCTTTGCAATACGGTCTATAAGATTATTTCGAAGTGTCTTGTCAACAGACTTCAACCTCTGATGGATAAAGTAATCACGCCCTTCCAAAATGGCTTCATTAAGGGACGGTCGATCACTGATAACATCATCTTGGCTTCGGAGTTGATGACCTTCATTCAGAGTAATAAGAAGAGGAAGAAGCATTGGTGTGCCCTTAAATTGGACATTGCAAAGGCTTATGACAAAATCTCTTGAATTTTCTTGAGGCTGTTCTTAACATAATGCAATTCCTGACTCATTGGATATGTCTATTAATGAACTCTGTTCGGTCTGTTTCATACACTCTTCTTCTCAATGGTCAGGCGACTGGTCATTTCCTTCCTCAGTGTGGCCTTCGTCAGGGTGACCCGCTTTCTCCATATCTTTTCATTTTTTGTGCTAATGTGTTGTCGTGTATGCTTTTAAAGTTGGAAGGTCAGAAGAAAATTAAAGGAATCTCCTTTGGTGGCCGGTGCCCTGCTGTTACTCATCTTATGTACGCTGATGATGTCATCCTTTTCTTTCAACCCATAATGGACTCTTGCCAAACCGTTGCAGAGACGCTTCACCATTATGCAAGAATTGCAGGGCAGGATATTAATAAGTCAAAATCACGAATTATTTTCTCCCACCAGTGTTCCCAGGCTTCATAAGCGTCTACTCGCTTCTTGTTTTGGGGTAAGTTATGCACCGTCCTTAGGGCGCTACTTGAGGTCCACTCTAGATCATGATACCAAACCGACGGATCTTTTTAATGAACTCCTGGATCGTTTTAATACCAAGTTATTTGGGTGGAAGTCTAAATTGCTCTCACAGGCTGGACGTCTGACGCTTGCAACTTCTGTTTTGCAAAGTCTTCCCCTCTATCAGATGTCTGTTTTTAAACTCCCCCTTTATACGGCCCAAAAGTTTGACTCTGTTATTGCCCATTTCTTCTGGGGTTTCAAGCAGGATCGGCCAAAAATGCACTTGTCAGCCAACGCGAATCTTTGTCGGCCCAAGAAACAGGATGGTTTGGGTTTTCGGCGTTTCTCTCTTACTAACCAAGCCCTTTTAGCTAAGCAATTATGGAATATATACCAACATCCGACTTCCTTAACTAGTCGTTGGATCATTGGTAAATACTTTCATGGTTCCTTGGAAAATGACATGGTTCTAACCACCCAACCGTCACGGGTATGGAAGGGTATTAGCACACAGAGCAGCCTTATTTTTTATCATCTCAAATGGAGCGTTGGCTCTGGGCATCAAATTCCAATTGGTTCTAAGTTTTGGTGGCGACCCTTGCTTCCCCTATCGGCTAACTTCCAGCGGGTTAGTGACCTTCGTTCCTCGGCCCAAGGTGGTTGGGATAGAACAAAGATTCTTCAATGTTTTGATTCGACTACTGCTGATGACATTATGAAGACTCCTCTCTCTTTCACAGATGGTCCAGATCAACTTATTTGAGCCGGTTCCCCTAATGGTAACTACTCTGTGGCTGCAGGCTACTCCCGGCTGCTCTCAAATCAAGCAGCCTTGGCGTCTAGCGAGAGGCTTGGCCTTCACTGGGATGCTTTCTGGAAGATTAAAGTTCCCCCTAGGATACTCCTCTTCGCTTGGCGACTCCTAAATAATGCCTTACCGACAATGGATATCCTCAAATGACATCATATGCCCATTTAGGGGGCTGTATCTTTTGTGATTACGACAATGAAGATAGTGAACACCTCTTTCTCACTACCACAAATGTGCCATTTCCCGGCGGTTTTCTAGGGGCGGTTTTGGAAAACCGCCGACGCTAATGAAACTAGAGGCGGTTTTAATCAACCGCCGAGTGAGCATCGCCAAATTCAGCCTTCCTTCTTCTCGCTTCAAAGCTAGCGCGCGACACCTTCTTCTTCTCGCTTCATCTCACTTTGGTTGCCGCTAATTTCATTTTTCATTCTCCCGCTAATGGTTGCCGCTAATTTCAGTCCCTAAAATTTCACTTCTAGTTTCAATCCGCTAACATTTTTGCCAAACCCTAAACATTATCTCACTTTGGCGCTATCAAATTTCACTTCTTCCTTCTCCGATTTTGTGTTTGCAGAGACGAAGAAGCATCCACAGTCGCCGGTAAGCATCATCGTTTCCCCTTCTTCTTCTTCGTTTCTATCTCCGATTTTGTGTAATTATTGGTCCGATTTTGTGTTCAGACGAAGAGGCAGACGATTTGTGTTCAGACGAAGAGGCAGACGAAGAAGCACGAAGAAGCATCACTAACTGGTTTCGATTTCCATTCCGGTAAGCGTTCCCTTCATTTACTTCAAAGTCAGTAGTATAGTTATTAAATTGGGAACAAGTGAAACATTTACTTCAAAGTTTGAACAACTGAGTGAGACCCTAGGGTTGAAGATGAACTGAAATTCCTAAGTCTTCGTTTATGTAAGAATGAAGAAATCAATCTTAGTTTGGATATATTAGTTCCAGGCCAGATTCAATGTGTGCAGGGAGGAAACAGGAACAGGGCAAGGACTTTGGGCTTTTCTAGGATAAATTCAGCCTAATAAAGAATGAGTCAAAACGTGGTCAGCGGAGTTCTTGTAGGGAGATACCAATAAAATGCACATTCAAAATCAGTCAATTCAGATCAACAAGCTCAATTTAGACAACAGACTAGGTTCCTCTTTCCACCAACCAAATACATATCCAGGAATCCCTACCAGAATTTCAAACTCATACAAGGATGAAGGATGAAGGATGTCATCTCAAACCCAGTATTACATACATACCTCCATCACTAAAACTTTCTTGTCAATCAGGTTGTTTCAGTTTTCACTTTTTAACCAACTAAGAAACTGAGTACACACTTGCTGGGCAACTAGTTGTTTTGGTGTTTTGTCAAGTTGGGTTGAAGAGAACATAGTGCTGGGCAACTAGTTGTCAGTGCTTCTTTTCAATATGTCACAGACTATATGAGTAAGAACTGCCTAGATAGTTGAGGATTATTATTATTTTTTCTTTGGGCCCAAAGTTAAGAAAGCTAAAATATAGGATATAGAAGGAAAGATATATAGGATAATATTAGTCTGAGATGTTGAAACAAGAGTTCTGAAGAAGTCAAGGTTGGTGTATATTCTAGATAATGTGTAGCAGCTGAAAGGATTCAGTACTTTGAGTTGGCATAAGTGTAAAATTGCAGTTCTTACTGTACTCTTCTTTCCAGTGCTTTGAATCTAATTCAAAGTACCAAAATTACCATTTGACAATGGTTCATTACTTTTTTTAAACAACCTGACTGTGGTTAGCCATGATGAGCCAAACTGACCCATTTTAACGTTTTTTTTTTTTAAAGAACTCCATTGTCATTATATGTCCATTCATTAACCACTGGAATTTGCACATCATTTTCGGTTTACTCAACCTTCAATTATTAGTCCCTTACCCCTTGCACAGTTATGTAAGGCCAGTATTGAACTAAACCAATCAAGTGATGTATATAAAATATAGGTACGTAGTGAACCAAAATATCTATATATTTATGTCCGTTTAAACTGTATTTGGTTGATACTTGATAAGTAGTGTAGCAGAAGAAGCAAAGCACGTTGTGTGAGTCATATTTTTTCCCATTTAATTATTTGCAGCCTAGCAGGCCTTTCACATTAATAATAAGAGCCCCTTTGAGGATGCAAGAGATTAATATTAGTATTATTAGGGTAGGCTGGGTGAGTGGGTGTGGGGTCATATGTATAGAGTATAGTATTAGTAATACTAGTATAGTGTGAGTAGTGGGGGGGTGTGGCTATGTGAAAGAGGTACTTTGAATTAGATAATTTTGGTACTTTGAGTTGGCATAATTGTCAAATGGCATAAGGATTCAGTACTTTGAATTTCAAAGTCTGATATTTGACCATTCGTAATTTATTAAATATGAAAGAAATAGGTGAATGTGAAAGCGAGAAGTTAGAGAAAGTTAGAAAAAGACAAAAATACAGCAAGATGAATAATTCTGGGTAATTCTCTTATACCTCAGAGCATTGTTATATATAGGAATGAATACACAATTCGTTACAACAGAATTGGAAGAATCCAGAATACAATGTGGGACCTACTCTATACAGCTAATATGCACAATGCTGTCAATACAAATATCAGCTATAATAATACTGTAAATACAAGACTACCCTTTTGCTTTAACTCTCCCTTTCAACCTCAAGGGGGTTGTTCTTAAACCAAGCTTATCTCTATTCTTCTCAAAGTCATTTTGAGTCAGTGCCTTTGTGAAACAATCTGCAACTTGCAGAGAAGAAGGAACATAACTCACGTCTATTTCTCCAGCTAGAATCATATCACGCACAAAGTGAACATCTATCTCTATGTGCTTGCTCCGAGCATGTTGCACTGGATTCGTTGCAAGAGCCTTTGCACTAAGGTTATCACACCAGATCATAGAAGGCTGTTTAAGATGAATTCCAAGCTCAGTAAGAAGTGAAACAATCCAACGAACCTCTGCAGCACTGTCAGCAAGAGCTCTGTATTCAGACTCTGCACTTGATCTGGACACAACCTTTTGCTTACGTGAAGACCATGACAACAAAGTATCCCCCAAATACGTGCACATGCCACCCATTGATCGTCTGTCATCTGTATCAGTGGCCCAATCGGCATCTGTAAAGGCCACTAGTCTAAACAATGAAACTGGTTTGATGTGAAGACTTACATGCTTGGTTCCTTTCAGATACCGAAAGATCCTTTTTACTCCTTGAAAATGAGTATCAGTGGGATGTGAAAGAAACTGACTTAGCTTATTAACTGAAAAAGCTATATCAGGTCTAGTGGTTGTTAAATACTGCAAAGAACCTATAGCTTTTCGATAGAGATACGGATCTGACATAGGTTCGCCATCACTTGCCGAGAACTTTCTTCCAGTCACCATCGGGGTTGGCACAGCTGCACAGTTCGTCATTTTGAATCTATCAAGAAGATCACTGATGTATTTTTCCTGACTCAGAAACATGCCACAACTGTTTCTCTGAACTTCAATGCCAAGAAAGTAACTTAATGAACCCAAATCCTTCAGAGAGAACATTGTATTGAGTTTGCTCACAAACTGACTTAGAAAAGTTGGATCATTCCCAGTCACCAAAATATCATCCACATAAATTAATATAAAAATAGTCAGAGATTTATTTTTCAGATAAAACAGAGATACATCACATTTTGAACTCTGAAATCCCCAACTCAAAAGTGTATTTCTCAGTCTATCGAACCAAGCTCGGGGTGCTTGCTTGAGCCCATACAGAGCTTTCACTAGCTTGCACACATGCGTAGGTTTCATAGAGTCTTCAAACCCCTCTGGTTGTTTCATAAAAACAGTCTCCTGTAAATATCCATTCAGGAACGCATTATTGACATCTAACTGACGTACCTGCCACCCGAATGTAACAGCAAGGGTGAGGATAATGCGAACTGTGGTTGCCTTTATCACGGGACTGAAGGTTTCACCAAAATCCACACCAGGAACTTGTTGAAATCCTTTAGCGACCAGTCGAGCTTTATGCTTGAGAATCGATCCATCTGTGTTGTATTTTATCTTGAATACCCATTTGCAGTCAACCAACTTGTGAGAACTAGACCTCGGCACAAGCACCCACGTTCTATTTTTCTTCAGAGCTTGAAACTCTGCTTCCATGGCGTGTCTCCATTGTGAAGAAGAAAGTGCCTCTGTTACACTTCGCGGCTCACGAAAATCAATTGAATCTGAAATTTTAGCTTCAATAGTGCCTATATAAGGTAACTTAGGTTTATGTATGCCAACTTGGGCCCGCGTGACCATAACATGCCGAGGGGGTTCATTTGGTGGAGATTGGGCTTGATTATTGAACAAAGGCCCACTTGCTTCATGTAACACCAAGTCACGTGAGTCACTTAAGTTGTCATGTGAGGTTGAAGATGAATCTTGATAATTAATATCATGTGGCAGCAAGGGGGTGTGTTGTGGCGAAGAAATAGGTCCAGTTGGCAAGTTTGACTGATGAGATGGCGTTGAAATAGATCCGTTGGCAGTCTTATCACCATCTTCAGTTGAGTCTTCATTTTGTATTGTAGCCGTTGGCCTCTGTTCACTCGACGAGATCTGTTTTCCATAAGTTTGAGGAGAAATTATAAAGGGCAACACACACTCATTCTCGACAGAAGAATTTCGTTTGTTTAAGAACCCCTCCTTACAGGGGAATATTTTTGGATCAAAAATCACATGCCGCGAAACATATATCCTTCCTGTTGAACTTAGGCATCGATGACCTTTCTGTTGAGGAGCCGGTCCCAAATAAACGCAGAGCTGACTGTGATACTGGAATTTGTGAGCATTAAATGGTTTCAAGCATGGATAGCAGGCGCAACCAAACACTTGCAATGCCGAATAATCAGGTTCTTCCTTGAACAGCTGAAAAAGAGGTGATGAGTCTTTCAAAATCGGTGTAGGAAGCCTGTTAATTAGATGTACAGCCGTCTGAAAAGATTCAAACCAATACGTCAATGGAAGGTTTGCCTGAGCTAACAACGTTAAACCCATCTCTACCACATGACGGTGCTTTCTCTCGGCACGTCCGTTTTGCTCTGAGGTGTATGGACATGTAAGTTGCATTTCAATTCCAGCACTTTGACAAATTGGAACAAAAGGCTTGTACTCTGCACCATTATCACATCTCAGTATTTTAATTTTAGAATTCAACCTATTCTCAACATATGCCTTAAAGATATTGAAGGCACTAATTGCCTCTCCTTTATGCTTAAGTGGATATATCCATGTGTACCTACTACAATCATCAATGAACAAGATATAATATCTATAGCCATGTACTGACTGTGTTGGTGAGGGACCCCATAAATCAGTATGTATCAATTCGAGTGGCACAAGGGACTGAGAGACTGATTTTGTAAATGGTAACAATTTTGATTTGCCAAATTGGCATGCTTGACATACAACAGTAGAGTTTGGAAACTTCAAATTACATTTGGATAATATTTGTTTGAGAATCCTATCACTAGGATGACCCAATTTACAATGCCATTTATTAAATTCTTCTTGTTCTTTTGAAGCTTCAGCAAGACAAGCATGCGCCAAAGGAGGAGAAACACTATTCACCCTGTACATTCCGTGGCTGGAGGTCCCGTGCACTAGTGGCTGTTGGGTCATCGTGTCCTTCACAGTGCAAGAAGAGTCAGTAAAATCAACATGAATAGAATTATCTCTGGCCAGACGTTGAACACTAAGCAGATTTTTAGTGGCAGCAGGTACAACTAGAACATCTCTAAGCATAAGACTAGCATGAGGCGAATGTAAAACAGAGGTACCAATTCCTGTAACCTGAGTTCTATCACCAGTACATGTATAAAGAGACATGTTACCTGGAATGTAGCTATCAAGGTGTGCTGAATGTGGAGTCACATGATGCGTGGCACCACTGTCAAAGTACCATGTAGGATCTGCCACAACCTGAGGTGTAGCTGTCATAGCCTGTGGAATGAAATTGTTAGCAGCTACCATAGCTTGTGGAGTAAAATTAACATGAGAACCTCTATTATTCATAGAGGGAGGCTGAAAGTTCCTATCAAAGCGATTATAACAGTTCAGAATAGTGTGACCATGACGTTCACACAGATGGCAGTACGGACGTGAGCCTCCGGACTGATTATTGTTCCCATAGTTGTTAAAATTGCCTCTGCGACCTCGAGAACCACGCCTTCCACGTGACCCTCTCGAACCACGCCAGAAATTAGGAGAGGAACGAGCATCAGCATCATCCTTTTGGGCCATGTTGACACTAGGCTGAATAGAGAGATTGGACATTTGCTGCACTTGTTCCAATCTGCTCTCAAAAGCAAGCAACTCAGAATGTAGTTCTTCCCATGTCAAGTCATGTTCATGGTTGAGACTAAACACCGCAGCATTATAATCAGAGTCAAGACCACCTAGAGTATGTAAAACCAAGTCCCTAGTAGAGACAGGTGCTCCTGCAAGAGATAACTGGTCAGAAAGAAACTTAATCCGAGCAAGATAATCCTCCATTTTCATGCCCTGTTTTTTGATCTGATTGAGCTCCACCTTGTGGAACATCATACGAGACTTAGTAGCGGCACAAGTAAGCGTGCGGGCAGCATCCCACAGCGATTTTGCAGTTTGACAGTGCATGAGATTCGTCCCAACATCCTGGGTCATGGAGTTCCGGAGCCAACCAAGGAGAAGACGATCGACGTGACGCCATTCCACATATGCAGGATTGGGTGTGCCATCAGCAGTGAGGCGCGGCGGAGCTTGACCGCTGCCATCAATATGGTGAAGAAGACAGTTGCCTTCGACAAGTGGAAGAACGATGGACTCCCAGAACATGTAGTTCCCCCGATCCAACTTGACGGAGGTAGTCTGGGCAGAAGAGCTGAACAGAGGACATGAACGAGCACTCGGCGGCAAGGCAATAGCGGACGGTGGTGAGGACACCGCTGTGGCGGCGGGAGTAGTGGTAGAGGAAGCGGAAGGTAGGGTTGCCATGTTGCTCTGATACCAAGTTAGAAAAAGACAAAAATACAGCAAGATGAATAATTCTGGGTAATTCTCTTATACCTCAGAGCATTGTTATATATAGGAATGAATACACAATTCGTTACAACAGAATTGGAAGAATCCAGAATACAATGTGGGACCTACTCTATACAGCTAATATGCACAATGCTGTCAATACAAATATCAGCTATAATAATACTGTAAATACAAGACTACCCTTTTGCTTTAACTGAGAAAGCAGTTCCTAATCAAAATCATTTTTATAGAGAAAGCAGTTCACTCTTTCTTACACTTCTTTTTATATGTTATTAAGAAAAGAAAGCAGTTAGAAAATTACAAAAGAAATTGAGTTTTGTGATGTTATTTTGAATAAGGCAGAGGAATCAAATGTACAATGAAGCCTATTTTCTTCTGATGGAGAGTTTCAAAACACTAGAACTCATTGACTGACAGTTTCAAAATTGGAGAAATTAGTGTATG
Organism: Chamaecrista fasciculata; assembly: GCA_003254925.1. Taxonomy (NCBI): domain Eukaryota; kingdom Viridiplantae; phylum Streptophyta; class Magnoliopsida; order Fabales; family Fabaceae; genus Chamaecrista; species Chamaecrista fasciculata. Next base: position 1,587 of record QANZ01028400.1, on the reverse strand, counting down.
TTGATTACACAATGAGATGATGATGATGATGATGATGAGAAATTAGTCTATCTTGCAATTCCTTGAATGTTCTAAGACTGTTTTGTAATTATCTCTGCATGTTTGGGAGTAGTCTGTAATTTCCTAATCTGTTTAGGACTGAACAGTAACCATTTTCTGCATATCCAGACTGATTTGTAATTTCTAATATTTCTATTTTGGGCTTTATTTGATGGTTAGTGATGTGAAGCTTTCTCAAAATACTTATTGTAAATTCAAGCTCTTTTAATACAAAATCCATTGCTGAGAAGGTGATTTTGGCATTACTGGTGGTAGCTCAGCATTGACAGAGGCAGAAGTAAGGAACTGTATTTTTTCATAACCAAATTCTGCATTTTGTTATAAATTATCATTAATTGTAGTATTATGATGCCGGGTAGTTATTTTTAGTCTTACATTTCAGACAACTTAGTTCTAGCATTAGAAGGATAAATCCTAAATCTCACGGGTGGCAGTTGGATCTGTAATTGTGGTATTTTTATTCTAAGTCAACTACAGAGTCCAGAATCTCTAAATAATTTGCTCCATATTAATAAACTCCCATCCTTTTATCAAAAATAAAGTTGTTTAAACTTTTAGGATATGTTATTTATGTACATGTGTTGATATATTACATGCTTTATGATAATGTATCATCATCAGAAGAATGTAGTAAAAAAATGAAGAAAAAAGTGTTGGATTTATTTGTTGTTTTCTTATTAACAACCATTAATTGGACCATTTGATGCCCTCTAATAATCTCCCAACCGGCCACTTGTACTGTTTTAGTTTCGGATTTAAATAGTCTGGTTCAAATGTTTGATATATATAGTGTAACCCGATGAGTATATTTACTGTAAGGATCTGTTTTTTTTTTTAATACAATAAGGATCTGTTTTTTGATTTTGGGTATAGAACAACATTAACTATTGTAATTATATTTTACATTGATTCAAAATTAAAATTAGCTACTGTAGTAATTAATAATNTCAATCTATTTTTATTTTCAATGTATATGTTATCATTCAGTAATCAGTTATCTTATGTTTTATTCCCATAAATGTTCAGTCTTCTTGAAAATGCACCTATGCATATTCAAATAAAAGTAAATTTATTAAACTGGCATCATAACATGTCATTTCCTAATTAAATATGCCATGTTCTGTATAGCTTCATCAATCTACCAATATTTGGTCCAAATTTGAAATAGGACAAGACAAAAACATTATAATATTATATGTAGTATACACGTTTAGATGTAACTAGAAATTTCTGTCTTGTATTTTACACGAATGTCAAATACTGTACTATTCTACTTTTTATGTATTTGGGGTATCAAGCAGGCAGGCAGAGAAGTTAAAACTTAAAGACATGATATGAATGTAGATGGCTGTCTTGTCATTGTGTATAGATGCTAATAATTCTTGTCATTGTGTATTAATCTTAAGTTAGAAGATGGCTGTCTTTCTCTGTGAGATTTGTTTAGTAGTAAATTCTTTTTAAAATTTCTTCGATGAATGTAGTATGGTTTCTGTATGTTAAGTTACAAAGGATATGTTGTATAATTCC
>QANZ01028368.1:213518-234700 GCA_003254925.1 Chamaecrista fasciculata | reverse complement strand
CAGATATTTAAAAAAAAAATCGACAAAAAAATTAAATTTGTTGTAAACATACCTTAATATTTGTTTTTTGGTGTGTATGTGCTATGTGGGGTAATGAAAGTGAAATGAGAAGAAGAAGGAGAAAGGGAAGTGGAGATGAAAGTGATTGTTTAGAGATTTGTGGGGTTGAAATGAAGGAGTTTGTGGGGTTGGAATTTTTTGAAGTTGAGATGAAGAAGGAATAGAGAAAAAGAATGAAGGAAGGAAAATGAAAGAGACGGATGGATTTAGGAATGAGGAAAGAGACGGATGGGAAGAGGAAAAGAGAGGAGAAATTCGAATGTGCAATCCTATCTGCCACGTGTTGCCATATCATTCGCCGGAAATCTCAAAAAATCCGGATGAATCTCATTCGGATTGCAAACTTATCTGCCGCAAGTCGTTAGGAGTGATAGCGACTTGCGGCAATTCGAAATTGTGTGCAAGCCGTTACCACCCCTGCCAACTTGCGTGCAAAAATACTTGCCGCAAGTCGCTAGTGGTGGTAGCGACTTGCGGCAAGATAAAAAGCTACTGCAGCGCCGCAAAACAAAATATATATTAGTAAATATTTTTTAAAAAAATATATTTTAGTTAATATTTATTTTTTTAAATATATACCTGTCATTTTATCGAGAGTTGACATTCTAGCAATTTTTGAAGCCGGCTTAATATGAGGTCAATCATAAGGCTTATGATTTAGGTAAATCCTTGAATACATAAGACATTTTATATGTAACTTACCATTATTTCTTTATATATGTACACATGCATATATATATTCATCCCCATATCAAGGAAGGCGTTGGGGTTAGAAAAATATATATATATTGCACACTTGAAGAGGGGGTTTTACCATGAAGAAAAATTCAAAGTTTATTCAAGTTGATAGTTTATTCAAATATGTTGAAAATTATGCGCTTGATCATTAAGATATAGCATACCAATATATATATGAGTTGCATCAATAGAATCCGTTGCATCCGCCTCTCAGACAGTAAATTAAGACACCTCTGCTAAGCAAAGAGCTTCAGGGTACCAAGTGAATCCGTCCCTCGAATAGTAAACTCCCTGATGAGCAAAGAGCTTCACGGTGCCAAGTGAATTCGTCCCTCGGACAATAAACTAAGATACTCCCTGCTGAGCAAAGAGCCTCAGGGTGCTTAGTGAATTTGTCGCTCAGACAATAAATCACTATGCCTCACTCTTCCCCCATAAAGGAGAGTGCGATGGAGATCACCTCCACTACCTTGGTCAATATGGTGATATAAAGTATCTCATATTAAAGTTTCTATGACACTAAGTACCTAAATCCTACCTTAAAAGAGAAGGTTAAAGAGGATAAGACATATTAGTATACATATACATCTTTCTTTAAAGAGAAGGTTAAAAGGATGGGACATCTCAATCAATAAAACCCTCTCACACTTTGCTTTTAAGATAACAAGGTTAAAGAAGGTGTGATAAGCTCCGCAAGTCATACTCTTAATGCACATGTACATGAGCTCAGAGCTTTTCCATATACATATGCAGCAGTGCAGGGGGCCTAAAGTTCCTACATGGCTATTGTTTTTTAATAATTAATTAATACATGATACCCAAGAGGCAAAGGGCCTTGGGGAAGCTAAGTGACAAGGTTAGGAGTGTTGTGAAGGAAGGGAGGTTCCTCCTCCCTCCTTCCCTTGGGAATAGTCATAAGGAGTGGCTTGGTAGGATTGAAGTAAAGGCCTCTTCGTGCTTGGTCACGATCATTCCAAGTAAGTAAGGTAAGGGCTTAGTCTTTAGTGAATGAAGTAGTATTCTATTGAGCTCAAACTCCCCTTCCCTACTTGCCAGATATATTCACTTCACCTTCCCATTTTGTTTCACGCTCATCAATATTTTATGCTCACTTATCACTTTATAAATGACCATCATGGCTATTAGTAACCTCCCTATAAATGGTCATCATGACCATCAGTAACCCATCCATGAATGACCATCATGACTATTAGTAACCCCCCTCATAAGTGGCCATTATGACCATAATAACCACTCACCTAAGTCTCCCTATAAATACCCCTTCATTTCTCAGTGAAAATTGGGGGGGGGGGACAGACAGACAACCAGAAAGTACGCTTAGAGAATTCCAACTTATCCTCCGAGCTCCCTAGAATATAGTTCAATTTACTTAAGTCTCAAGTCCTCTTGTCTTGTCAAGTCCTTACTTGGAGTGCTTTACTTCCCTCTGTCAAGAAGCCCCCAGTGACTATTTCTATTGTTTATATAATTTTATTATTGATAACTTTAATCTTGTTTATTTGTTGTTCTCTTGTTTTTCTTGTTTTGCTCTAGACCTCCAAGCAGAAACCTACCCGCTCCCGGAACAAACATAAAATTAGCCTGATAAAAAAATTATAAATGATATCAATTATAAGTTAAAAAAAACCCTGAAAAAGTACATTAATGAATGAGTGTAAAGAGTGTCAATAGAATAAGTACGTCAATATATAAATGATGAATGTAATTCCAAAAAATAAATAAATAAATGTAAAGAGTATGTATGCGTGCCAACTTTCGAAAAGGTGTGAGTACTCTAGCTAATACGAGTGCTATATTAATTAAACAATAATGCCTTTGAAAACACATGCCTTATAATTAAATCCAAAATTTGTCTCTTAACAAGCTTATGTTTTGAGATATTTTGGATTAGCAATCACTTTTAATTTGTGAATTAATCTTTCAAAATTAAACTCTAGGTGAGAGAAAGGAGAAAAAGTTAAGATGAGTTAAATCTTTCGAATTTATTAAGTTCAGAACATACATTCAAATTCAATAAGTATTATAAAAGTACTATATATTTACATATTATCTGTGAACAAAATCTTAACATTAGTTAACAGCATGACTTGAAATTACAATTGTAGCGATAGTGAAAAATTTTGGTACAAAAACTATAGACAATGAATGGATAAATTCGCTGCTAATAGTATTCAGAAGCGACAAAGTCGCTACTAAAAGTATGCATATCAGCAGCGACATCACCTATTTCGCTACTAATGGTTATCCAAGAAAATAAAACAATTTGGTGCCAAATTATTGGCAGCGACTCACTGAAAATCGGTGTAAATAATATTTAGTAGCGAAATGTGTCGCTACAAAAGGTTTACCAATTAGCAGCAACTTTACATCGTTGGATTTAGAGATCTATGTAACTATGTTGTTAAGTTTGGACTAAATTCTATTTATGGTGTTGGATTTAGAGAATTATGTTTAAACATATAGATATATAATTATTAAAAGAAAATATTTGGATTTGGTTGAAATGTATTTAATTTGTTTAAGAAATAATATTGTAATATTTGATATTATTTCTTATATTTGTCATATTTTAAGGAAACAATTGTTATTAAGGATAAATATTATATATATATATATAATTGCCCAAAAAAATATAGATAATCACCTTTTTGCAGCGATAACTAGGTTGCTGCAATAGACCCTTTTGTAGCAATACTAAAATTCGCTGCAAAAAAAGACCTTTTATAGCAAAGCAATCGCTACCAAAAAGAATCTTTTGCAACGATGCCATCGCTACAAAAGCATGCATTTTTGTATCGATACCTTAATTGACGAAATTTATTGGACTTCTTGCAACAAAAATGTCGTTGCAAAATAATGAGATTTATATTTGGTCGTTGCAAAATCTTTTGCAGCGAAACTTCTTGCAACGACCATCATGTCGCTGCAAATAAGCTTTTGCAGCAATTTTAAAGCAATTGGCAAAGAATAACATCGCTGCAAAAAGTCTAATTTTTTGTATTGCATTGTAAACAAAAAAAAATTATCCGTTGATACGGCAAGTCACATTAGTGGGATTGACAATGTCTTATATTATAGGGGAAAGTCACATTAGTGGGATTGACAATGTCTTATATTATAGGGGAGAATAAATCAATAGTCAATAAAAATAAAATTATAAGGATTTATCGAACATGTATCCTTATGGTACATTTTAAGGTTCCTTTTGATTGGTTAGTAGAGCATTTCATATCTTGAAATCTATAAAAATTCATTTAAAAGATAATTTTTAATGTTTGAAAACTCACTTGACCAATAAAAAAAGCCTTAATATGTGCCGCCTTAGGGCACATGTTAGAAGAACCCAAATTATAAATACTTCAAGGGTCCTTCTAACATGTGCTCTTAAGGCACATGTTAAGGTTTCTTTTGATTGGTCAAGTGAGTTTTCAAACATTAAAAATTATCTTTAAAATGGATTTTTGTAAATTTCAAGATATGAGATGCTCTATTAACCAATCAGAGAAACCTTAAAATATGCCCTAGAGGGCATGTTAGATAAATCCATACTTTAATTCTGCGGCATTCCTTGTTCTCTGCGAAGTCACAAAATTCGTATTTATGATTCCTAAACGTTAACTCATTGCATTAAAATTGTCAAAGTCTTAAAATGTCAAAAAAGTACTGAACAAAAAATAAATTGATGATTGGCCCAAAAAAAATAATAATTGATGGTGCAATCTTACAATAATTTTGTCGAAAATCTTTGAAAAATCAAACGTTTATGTACAGGGTATGCGTGTGCATGCATGTGCGTGCATGATTGAGTGGATTATTTATCTATCACTTTCTGCAGCCACGCGTTTTCCATAAATTATTTTTTTAATTGTTCTTTATATATATTAATATATTATTTTATAATTTGATATTTTCAATTTTTTTATTCAAATATAAAAACTTACTTTAAAAAAAGATTTATCTAACATGTATTTTTAAGGCACATTTTAAGGTTTCTTCTGATTGATTAGTAGAGTACCTCATATTTTAAAATTTACAAAAATTCATTTAAAAGATAATTTTTAATGTTTGAAAACTCATTTAACTAATCAAAAGAAACCTTAACATGTGCCCTTAAAAGGACCTAAAAAAACCAAGTTTCAGTTATTTAATCAATTTTTAGAATTTCATAAAAAAATGAATTATTTTATCAATTGTGTATATAAGAATCATTATATATTAATATATAAAATTACAATTACCTCTATTTTTTCTCCTACATATATATACCAACCTCTATCTTTTTTTTTTTTTTTCATTTTCTATGAATTCTTGCTTCTGGCCGGTACTTCATCATTGGAGTGGAATAAATCACCATTCGACAAAGTTATCAATCATCTATAAATTTATACTAGCCCGTTACAATATCTCCAATTAGATCGATAGAAAATCAAGAACGTATTTGTTCGTTTTAACTTTTAACTACTTATATTTTTCTTATCATTAAAAATTAAAAAACTTAAAAAATGTTTAGTAATATTAAGGGTAAATTACATAAAATGGATATGTGGTTTGGCTTATTTTCAGATAGGGTCCATGTGGTTTGTTTTGTTAACAAAAAGGGTCGTGAGGTATATTTCCGTCCAAAATTTGACGGAAATTTTGGCTAAAATACTATTTTAAGATCCTAACTATTAATTTTTATGCGTTTGACTCCCTATTTGTATAAGAGGACTTTGACGCAAAAAAAAAAAAAAANTTATGCGTTTGACTCCCTATTTGTATGAGAGGACTTTGACGTAAAAGAAAAGTTTCGTGGTAATAAATGAAATTTCACCCTTCACTCCCTCTCTCTCTCTCCCTCCCTCCCTCCCGAATCAATCACCCTTTCGTCTTCCTCATTCCTCAGTCCTCTCACTCTAACGAAAGTCAAGCCGCTTTCTACAATTTCCCTAACTCGATCTGCTTTTGTTCATGGCAGATCACGATCCTATTCCTGAATCGCATCTCTCTTTCAAAGACAAACTCATATCCTCCTAGATCCGCAAGACCTCCAAAATTTCTCCGCTAGGTTGCCGCAGTCTCTGTCGCCAAAGATTTCATTAGATCCTGCGATAACGGGAAAATCGCCGCTCTTAATCAATGCGTAATTAATGAGTAATGTGATCGATAAGTCTAGTATGAGATCTGGAATGTGTAATGATTCCGAAAGAAGTTGGCGATGATCTTCCACCATACAAGAACAAAGCAAAAGAAAATGTGAAATACTGCTGAGTGCTGATGTTAATGTTTAAGTTTTTTTTTTTTTTTTTNTTTTTTTTTTTTTTTTTTTTTCCTTTTTCTTATTTGTTCTTTTCAACATCTCATTTGTACATACTTTGATTTTGGGATCCATCCATTCATATGATCGAATTAAAGAGAGTTCACCGAGAGAGAGAGGAGAGAGAAAGTGAAGGGTGAAATTTCATTTATTACCACGAAACTTTTTTTTTACGTCAAAGTCCTCTCATACAAATAGGGAGTCAAACGCATAAAAATTAATAGTTACGGTCTTAAAATAGTATTATAGCCAAAATTTACGTCAAATTTTGGACGAAAATATACCTCAGGACCCTTTTTGTTAACGAAGTAAACCACATAGACACTATCTAACACTTTTTAAACCATAGGGACCCTATCTGAAAATGGGTCAAACAACAAGGCCTTTTTATGTAATTTATCCTAATATTAATATAGATTTGTTTACACTAAATTACAACTAGCTAGGGTTAAATCATTGAACAGAAACTTAAGATATACTCCTTTCACTTGAACAACTAATAATTGGCTTTCGTTTTTTTTAAGTGTAATTTTAGTTCTTTATCTTTAGAATAAGTTGCAATCTAGCCATTTATATTTTTTTCCTTGTGATTTTGGTTATATATCTTTCCCAAGAGTTGTACTACTTAATCTCAACGATTGAATATGGTCATATATTTCTTGTTTTTAGAGTAAATTGCGTTTTAGGAGCAATATATTTACAATTATATTATTAACAAGTTTTTTTTTTGTTATAATAAGTTTAGGGGCAAGTATCAAATTGGTCCCTTATGTATGAGGTAAATTTAAAATTGGCCCCTTATATTTCATTTGTTTTAGATTGGTCCTATATATTTTCATGGTGTTTCAAATTGGTTCGAAAAATACTTTCGAGACGCGATTTGACCTTATTTGCTAGTGATCTTAACTAAACAAAGGAAAAACTCTTTAAGAGTTAGCATATAGCTTTCAAATTCATCGCATTCAGACTTCAAACGAGAGAGATATGACCAATTTCACTTATTTGATCGTGAAACGTGTTACCCACTTTTGAGTCTCAATTTGACCTCATTTAATGATAATCTCAAAGTTTTAAAAAAAACTCGTAGCTCTAAATTTGTTGCATTTGAGCTTGAAATAAAAGAGATATGACCATATTATGTTTTTTTGAAACCAATTTGAAATATCATGGAAACATATATATATATATATATATAGGACCAATCTGAAACAAATGAAACTATGAAAGATAATAGACTAGTTTGAAATTTACCCCATACATAAGGGGCCAATTTGAGACTTTGGCCTAAGTTTAGGTGAGTAAATACTAGTATCCCACCAGTGTCAGAGAATACCTCCCGAGCTCGACCTCTTTAATGATTTATGAGAGAAATTTATATATTATCTACCAGAAAAAGGTTCTTACATTAATTAGATAATACAAACCCATACCATTGTGGGATAAGTGTCTAAGAATGATAAGTAAATATTTTTGTTATATTATTAATAAATATTTGTAATTTTTTGGACAAAAACATTCTTTTGATCCTTAAACTTTATATTAACTTTCAATTTCATCCCACAGTGCTTTTGCTATCAATTTCGTCTCCAATATTTTATATTTTAGTCAATTTTATCTTTTGACTAATGCCTTTGAATAAGTTAATAATGGACTTCATTCTATTTTTCAATATGAGTTAGATTTAAATTTTTTTTCTATCAATTTTACATTACATGTCATTAATATAATCACATATAATTTGTTGTTGATATTTTGTTAGAGTAAGAACAAAAAATAAAATTGATCAAAATGTGAAATATTGGAAGAAAACTAACAAAAAGAAATATTACAGAAGAAACTGAAAGTTGATGTAAAGTTTAGAGATGAAAAATGTGCTTTTAGTTTTTTTTTTTTTAAAAAATTGAGTTCAAGTTTAAGTTTTGATCAAAATTAACTAGATCCGAGTGTGCTTTGATTTAAAGTTTCATATTCAAAATCTAGTAAAAATATTTAACTTATCATACTCATAATAAAAAGAGAAAGTAAACAAATGATTTGTCCTTATAAATACTAGACTTTTCTCCCGTGTATCACACGGATTTATTATAGTTAAATATAGTATAAGCTTTACTAATATTTAAGATTGTCAAACAAGGATAAAATTATTATCATATTATTGATACATTAAAATTTTCATTATAAAAAATTAAATACAATATTAAAAATTATGAAAACGTAATAGTATGTTCTAAGCAACATAATATTGTTATGGAAAACTTTTCTAAAAGATTATATAATAAGGACATAATAGGGATATTTATCGTAATGTGAGCGATAGTCTTATTTTAGTATATCATATAGATTTTATAAATAAATAAAATTAATAAAAAAAATTTTATATTATTAAATAATTTATTTTATAATTTATCTAGATCTAATTTTTATTTATCTTTGAAATATATACAAAATTTGACAATCTTGACAAATAATAAAAAACAAATATCTTATTCATTTCTATCTATTATATGTACTCTGACAAGTTACAAAATTCTCATATGACTTATCTTAATTACTAATCAATCACACGTGGTAATAGAAAAGTTCAATAAATAAATAAATAGATAAATAGAGAATCTCTTACCTTCCCACATTCATAAGCATAGGTTTGTAAAAGCGGTCTACTGTGACCAGCCGCTAACTGAAAGAATCAAAGAAGGAATATTTTTATTAAGTCAACATATATTTTTAGCATAAAAGTATAAAACAGCTAATATCCGCCTAACTATAACATATATATTTTGGCCAAAAAATAAAAAACTATAACAACATATATATTTTTTTTGAACAAATATAAAACATATATTTAAACTGAAAAAGTCACATATAAATATTATTTAATTTCTTAAAATATATTATAAAAATTTATAAGTTGACAAATTCTTATTTTTATTATATTTGGATGATAAAATTATTCAACTTCTTTAATACTATTATAAATGTCTGTAACTCTTTCTAGTTGTAATATTAAAATTAAACAAATTGTATTATATAAAAATAAACTAACAATTTGATCCCTGAAAAATAACCGAGCTAACAACTCTCTCTAAAAGATTAAAATACATAATTAATCTGTGAAATATCAAATCTATTTAAAAAGAACTAATTAATATATTGTTTTGATCTTTCAGAAACTAAATTATACAGTTCAATCTTTTAAGAATCAAATTGCTAGTTTACTCTATTATAAATCATATAAATCTATTTAAAAATATAATTTTTTTAGTAAGAAAAAAATTAAATAAATTAAGACCAAAAAAAAGTGAGACTAAAAATTAGTATGAAAACTAGATAGAGAGACTAAAATTGATAACAAATAAATTCAGAAGAGAAATCTACAAGGGAGCAAATTGAGAAAAAGTAAATAAGTGAGGGACCAAAATCTTTATAATTAAATAAACCCAATATAAATATTCAACCATAAGGCGCGTGGGAAATACACGTACAGCTAGCCTCCTATTCCCGTGACTTTTCAAAAGGTCATTATTAAAATGGGTTCATCATTTATGACTGTAGCGAGACGTTGACCCAATAATATAATAGTGCATATACATGCATGCAATGCAAACAAGCTTGCCTATATATATGAAGATTGAAGAGCCACATTTCACAAAACATCTATCAACACCCCAAGCAATTAAGCATTCTAGCTAGCTAGCTATATACTTCTAGAGTCATATATTGCTCATCAGAAATATATATATATATATATATATATAGGGGCTAGGGCTATTATATATATAAGTAATAACCACAATGTCTGGTTTTAGCTTGAAATTAGTGAGCTTTTTGTTATTTTCATGCGTGATTGGGATGGTTTCAGCTCAGTTATCTCCTAAATTTTACGCCAAGACGTGTCCAAATGCACTGTCTACCATTCAGAAAGCGGTAAGATCTGCTGTTGCTAATGAGAAACGCATGGGGGCATCTTTGCTTCGTCTCCATTTCCATGATTGCTTTGTTCAAGTAAGTCTTATACATTCAAGATAATATTTATACACCGTTTGGATTTATACAATAATCTTTCAAAAGATTGTTAGTTTATTTTTATTATTATTGGAGATAATAATAACTTACTATGTTATATATATTATTAGTTTGATCTCCTATAGTTTACCTTCTCACTCATCACGGGCACTCAGTTTTCTCTACATACATATAAATATAATATACCACTTGTTGGATAATTATATTAGAAACCAACCATTTCAATATTATTTTGGACCCCAATGGCCAAGTCTCGTACATGCATGCAACAACATTACATAATATAGTTATACATAATATATATTAAAATTTTTTGCTTTTTTGTTTTTTGAAACAGGGATGTGATGGATCAATATTGTTAGATGACACAACTGGTTTCACGGGTGAGAAAACAGCTGGCCCAAATGCAAATTCAGTGAGAGGTTTCGAAGTGATAGACACTATCAAATCCGAAGTCGAGGCTTTGTGTCCCGGTGTCGTCTCTTGTGCTGATATCGTCGCTGTTGCTGCTAGAGACTCTGTTGTTGCTGTAAGTATATATATATATATAAGTTATGTATAATAATAATCAATATTAAACAAGCTTAATTAATTTGTTGTGTATAATAATGTGCATATATATATATATATATGTAGCTGGGTGGACTTGGTTGGACGGTTCAATTGGGAAGAAGAGATTCAACAACAGCAAGTTTTAGTTCTGCTCTAACAGACTTGCCAGGTCCCGCTTCAGATCTCAGTGCCCTTATCACTACTTTCTCTAACAAAGGTTTCACCACTAAAGAAATGGTTGCTCTTTCAGGTAATTAATGAAGTCACTCTACTTCATACAGATCATCCATCTAAACCTTAAACTTTTGATTTTTTGTAAAAATACTATTTTTACTAAATTTTCACAAAAGAGTCAATTTTGTTTCCTCTATGTTGTAGCATTTGATGATATTTTCTAAAGTTTGAAATTAGTTCTTCGTGGTAGAAAAGTTTGAAAAAGAAATTATTACTCTTTTGCCTGAGTGTAAATTTGGTTCCATTTTAGTTCATGTAGTATTTTTTTGTTGCATTTTTTGTTTCATATCTTTCGGTTAGATCTAAATTTGGTCTCATATCTTTTTTGGTTAAGTGTAAAATTGATCTCAAATCTTTGGATCAGATGCAGAATTGATTTCATATCTTTAGGTCAAGTGAAACTAACGGTAGAACATTTTACAAAGATATGAGACTAATTCTCTAACTTGACCTAAATATATGAGACCAAATTGGAACCTTATGTAAAGATATGAGACCAAAAGTACAACAAAAAAAATACAGGGCCAGATTAGGAATTGAGCAAAAGATATAATACCAAATTTGTACTTTTGACACGTTTTTTTTTTTGAATGAAAATGTGTACATTTATATTTCAGGATCTCACACAATAGGGCAAGCGAGGTGCACAACCTTCAGAACAAGGATCTACAACGAGACCAACATTGATTCCTCATTCGCAACATCCTTAAAAGTGAATTGTCCAAGTGCAGGTGGAGACAGCAATTTGGCAAATATTGATGTGTCCAGTCCCATAATCTTCGACAATAAATACTATAAGAACTTGTTGAACAAAAAGGGTCTTTTCCACTCTGATCAACAACTTTTCAATGGAGGATCCACAGATTCTATAGTTCGTGGTTATAGCAACAATGCTGCAAGCTTTAGAACTGACTTTGCCAATGCTATGGTCAAAATGGGAAATCTCAGCCCTCTCACAGGATCCAATGGTCAAATTAGGACCAATTGTAGGAAGGTTAATTCATAATTAATTCATTCACTCATTTCCTTATTTTATTCATTCAATTTCTTCATGTCAAAGTGTGATAGTCATCTAATTCAAGTCAAAAGATTTGCTTTAGTGGTTTCATTTCATTTATCGCCTTCTATGTATGTACTTGTCAAGTGTGTGAAAGTGTAAAATAGACGTACAAGATCCCAATGGATCATGCATAGCTCATGAGTTCAGTAGCTTCAATGGATACTAAATAAACCTTTCTTAATTTTTGCCTTTCATATATATATATATATATATCTTTTATCAGAAGAACTCAGATTTGTATAAGGATTTAAAGCGACAAAAGCAAATAGCTTTCCCAGTAGATCCTCTAAACATGATGATAAACTTATAAGCTGTGAAATCAAGGAATGATTCTCCTATGAAATCAAAAAATGAAGAAATATATTTGGTTCAAGAAAATATATATCTTCAAAAAAAAATTTTAAAAAAAAACCCAGAAAACCACTATCTCAAACAAGAAACTCTAACTCTAGGGGAATAAAAGAAGTTCAGCAAACAAAAGCCACAAAGAAGCTCAAATTTTCTCTCCTATGAAATCAAAAGGAGATATTTATCTTCAAAAAAAGAAATCCAAGAGGGAGAATAAGAAAGAAAGATCACCCAGAACACTTTTTTCTCAGCCAAGAAACTCTTAACATTTAGAGAACAAGAGAACTTTCTCAAACAAAAGCCTTAAAGAAAGCCACATCTTTTCTCTTAGCCATCCAAACAAAAGCAAGAAAATGTAAACACAAGAACATTTTGTATACAAAAAAAACTCTCCAAAGCATTTTCACAGAAAAGGGCAGTGAAAAATAGCATAGCATGAAGTTATTTATAAGATCATATATAATCCAAGAAAACCCAGATGCAGAAGTATGAGACACAAACTGTAAAAGTGTGTATAAAGACTTTGGACTTGAGAGCCTATACTACGTTATTTAGGGTGTCCATAAACAGAGAAAACAGAATTTCTTATGAAGGCAGGGGTGAAGAAAATAGAGGAAGAAAAAAAAAAAAAAAANAAAAAAAAAAAAAAAAAAAAAAAAAAAAATTGATAGCAGATGAGATTGAAACTCAAAACAATCTCACCAATAGAAACAACAACGTTAACAACAAAAATATTCAATTCGACTCCTATATTTACTTACACCTTATAGTTGTGATATAATACAATTATGACTTTATGTATATACAAGCCATAAGCGTGTATATTTAAAACTATCTTTCCCAATCAGTGTAAATATTCTATCAGTTAGCTATAATTCCTGGGTTAACAGAAAATAGCATAATTTTCTATACTACAGAAGTTTCCAAGAGTAAGATTTATATGGTAATTGCTTAGAATATAGAGTAAAATAAAGGGAAATCCTTAATAGCAAGATTATTTAGAACCTTATAGCTCTCAAAACAGGATTTGTCAAAACAATAATGCTTTTCATTGTTGTTAGCTTCTTTTACGGGTGGTTGATAATTTTAGATAAACAACTATCTTGAAAGCAAATACTCAAAGCAGACAAGAATCAAGAAAGTTTACTAGTAACTTTAAAGAAATAGGCCAAGAAGATATTGGGAGATACCACAAATAGGCCAAGAAGAAATTAAAGAAAGTTTCAAATAGTTTTAATGATACAGTTCACACAGTTATTCACTGCATTCCTAATATAATTGGAAGCAGGGTAAGATACTCAAATAGAGAACAAAATTTCCATTCATAATGCAGAAGAGAAGAAATAACAGGAACAAACAATTATGAATAGACTCTCTCCCCCATCTCAGTCCAATTCTAAGGCAACAAAAAGCTATAGCAGAAAACCATTATTCCAGGAAACATAAAATAACTAACCAATTATTAAAGAAAATGATAGAAAGAAAAAAAAAGAAGCAACTAGTAGCAATCATTCTCTAAATAACAGATGGAATCATTCTCTCTACCTCTAGCCCCAGGCCAGAACTTTTTATAGATGGCCCTGAGGATTGGAAGAATAGCAATCAGGGCAATCTGAAGTTGGCTTGAGCTACTTATTTTCACAGAGACATGTCCTTTCATGTTGTTGTTCAATCCAGCATTAACAACCATCTTATAATTTCGTCCAATAGAAATTTGGGACACAAAATTGGCCCCTAAATCCAAGACCCCCTTCCACTTCATCAGAGAAAGAACAAATGAATACTGATTCTGTCCAATTGGAAAATCTGCTTCCTTGATTCTGACTTCAACATTGGCACCATAAGCAGAATCACCTTGACATCTCATTGTCCCGGTGCTACCGGCCAAAACCAAACGTTTCCCGAGTGCTATCTGGTTCTCAATTTTTAGCCCAGTGGTCACATTTTCACCCAAAAACATCACAGATACCCCAGCAGCAGTTTTATTTCTTTTGAAATTTTTGTACTTTGTCTCTCCTCTGAATGTGTAAGCTAACTTCTCTCCAAAATTTTGTATGTCAAATCCCACCATAGTTGATCCATTCTCTCCATGTTTTGCAGCAACTGAGGAATCCAAATGGATGCTAAAGTCTTTCTTATCCTTAGTGATTTGAGCAGTGACAGCTGCTGGGAATTTATTAATAATGTCTTGAGTTTTTTCAAGAATTACACAATCATAACCACAATCATGGTCCCAACCATGAGGGTCAAGCACTGTTCTTGGCAGCAACCGGGATTTCGGATCCAATAAGCTGCGGTATCTGTAAGCTGCATTATCAGAATCAAATGATGGTGGAAAGTCCAAATCAGGCAATGGAACTGGACTTCCATTTTTCTGATCATCTAAATCCTCCATGTCATTGTAATGGTTTACACTAGCTTTACCTTTTCTCTTCATGTCTCTCATCCTTTTCAGCTCCTCTCTCCATTGCTTTTTCTTTAGAAGTTTCTCCCGATAATCGTACTCATCAAAGTATGCTTCGCGATGCTCTCTACTAAGTTTATCAATCTGAGATTTCTTAAGAGGCTTAAATGGCGGGAGCTCGTCATATTCATCTTTATCAATGTCAGAATCAGACAAATTAGACAAATCAGCCAACTCACCAATATCAGAATCACCATTGTCAGCAGATAGTTTGGGATGGCTGCGTGACTGCAACAGCGATGACAAGTATGGAAAGGGAGGAGGGGAGCAAAAAAGAGAACCGAGAAGTTTCCTGCGGTCATCATCGCCTTTTTTATCTTGAGTTTCATAAAGGTTAGCAGCTTCAGAGAGAATCTTCATTGAATAGCATAAGAGCAACAATTGAGGCCTCCAACTTTGGCCATTAGGAAGAACCTTTTCACCATCTCTAACATTTTTACGACAAGAAGGATGGTTCTCGACAAGAGAAACCGGATTCGGATTCATAAGATGTAGGTGGTCATTCACAGCTTGTCCTATGGTTAGCTGAACTATAAGAGATTGCTGAGCAGCAAATGCATAATAGCCAATTGGAGAACCAGATGGCCCATCAGGAGGAGCAGAAGCAGCATGAGTCAGAGTGACTATAGTATTTTGCCAAATTGAAGAACCAAGAACATCAGTTATTGTCTTTAATAATGGCAAATCATTGAGATTATTTCTACTTTTTAATGTGTCCAGGCGATCCACAAAGAGAACAATATCAGGAGAAGATTTTTTAGTGAAAAGCTTCTTCTTCACCTTAGACAAGACTTTTCTATTGAAATTTTGTTACCCTGCATAAGATTTCAAACCTGGGGTGTCGAAAACTCTTATCTTTACTCCACCTACCATTCCAACAATTTCTGTAGCAGAAGTTGTAGCAGCTTCATATATATTGATGCTACTAGTCTTTGCTTTTGCTTCACCAAAAATGGAATTAATGGTAGCACTCTTACCCACACCTGATTTCCCAAGAACTAATATATTCACTGAGAAATCTAAATCATCTTCTTTTCCTTTTCTTTCAGCTTCAAGCTGGGAAGCACTCCTAATTGCATCATCCAAGCTAATAAACTGTAGTTGGCTGCTGCTAATTTGCCTATTCCTGTAATAAGAAGCTGAGCTGCTTTTAATTCTTGAGGGGTAAAACCCTTACCAAGTCTCTCAACTAATCTTAAGAATTTAATTCTGAGTTGCTGCACTTTCTCTAGTTTTTTATTCTCTTCTTCACTCAACAAGTTACTTGTATCTGAAGAATCATCATCATCAGCCCCAGAATGAAAACTAACACGATTATTTGACCGCGTGGCAGGTTTGAATTTGTCAGATTGGAGAGATAGTCCCGAGCCTAAGCCAGATGGAGCGATGTTCATCGCGTTTTCGGCATGTTTATTATTATTCTTATTATTATCATCAACTGCATTATCAACACTATGGTCAGACTTGACAACATCTGAAGTTGTTGCAATTATCTTATCAAAGGGTTCTTCTGTAGCATTGCCTTCAATAGGTTCAATCCCTTGAATTTCAGAAGCACCAAGAACGAGTCTCCTGCATATTTGTACATTTGACATCATCAATTTCAGCAGAATATCAAATTACCTTTTGCAGATTCTACAATAAAAGGGAATTTGGAATATATATAAGCTTAGTTTCACTTTACCAGTTTGGTTATTACCTTTTGCAAGTTGTTTCTGTGCATCATATAAAATCTCATTATGCTTCACCTCTGTATCATCAACACTAGGACTTTCAAAATAATCCAACTTCTCAACATTTTTCTCTACATGTTGAGAATCATCATCATCATCAACTGAATTATCAATATTCAGACCATACATCACTTCAGAAGTTGTGGTATCTTCAAATTGTAAAGTGTCAACTGAATTATCTACATTTGACATCATCATTTTCAACAGAATAATTAATTAGCTTTTGCAGATTCTACAATAAAGGGAATTTGGAATTGATATAAGCTTAGTTTCAGTTTACCAGCCTGATTAATTACCTTTTGCAAGTGGTTTCTGTGTATCATATAAAATCTCATTATCCTTCACCTCTGTATCATCAACACTAGGACTTCCAAAATAATCCAACTTCTCAACCTTTTTCTCTGCATGTTGAGAATCATCATCATCATTATCAACATTCAGACCATACATCACTTCAGAAGTTGTGCAATCTTGTAAATTTGACATCATCATTGTCACGCCTGCATATGACTATTTGAAAAAAAAAAATAAATGAGTCCTACTAAATTTTTAAGGAAAATTTAAAAAATTAATTTTGAGAAAAGTGTGAAAAAAAATGGTGGATAAACAAAATATTGGTATCGAACCAAAGATGATAAAAAATTTATGTTTTTAAAATTAGACTAAATTACTCCAAAAAAATAATATGGAGAAAAGTTTTCAAAACAAGAGAAAGATAAGAAAAAAAATTAAAGATTTAAATACAAAAATAAAATAAGAATTTAGAAAGAGAATAAAAAGAAAAAAGATGAAAATAAGTAAACAAAAAAAAAAAGAGGGGGAATTTACAAAAGGGATCAAAACGTACGGGAGAAGAAATTGATGTTTAAAAAACAAACCAGTTTTACTATTCTTTTGGAAGAAAAAGTTAAAATTTATTTTAAAACAAAAACTCAAGATAAAAATTAATTTTGAAACACTGTTTTTTGATTTTAATCATGAAAGATTTTAAAATCTATTTCATTTTTCTCATTCTTTAATATTTTACTTTTTTTATGAAGAAATGAAAAACAAAAATTTAAGGAAAGATTTTTGGTTTTTATTTCAAAAAAGAACAGCAAAAAATGAAGAGGAAAACAGAAAGAGTAAAAAAGAAAAGAATACAACTAGTGCCTTCAGTTGAGAGAACCCAGGTTCAAGAGATACTTACTTATGATTTAATGGAAAATGGAGCAAACTTTGGTTTTAGTCCCCTCTAGATTCTCTCTTCCGCGTTATGGTCCCTACACAAAATGGAGCAAACTTTCGTGCTTCTTTGTTTTTTTTTATATTAATTTCGACTTCAATTTTACTTCAACTATCAATTTTGTCTCCGATCTTTTCTTTTTCCCGTCAATTTTGTTTTCAATATTTTATATTTTGGTCAATTTTATCTTTTGATTGACTTCTTTCAATAAATTAATAACAGATTGCATCCTGCTTTTCAATCTGAGTTAGAATTTGAATTTCTTTTTTTTATTAATATTACATTACATATTATTAATCACGTAGATTATATCGTTAATATTTGACTAAAGTAAGAGTAAATGATAAAATTGACCAAAATGTGAAACATTGAAGACAAAACTGATAACCAAAAAAAAATATTGAGGACGAAATTGGGTTTTTTTTTTTGTTATAAATTTTTCATCTTTTTCTGTTTTTTTTTTAAAGAAAGCAGCATTTTTACGGGATTGGATCCTCTAGAGTTTCTTTTCATGCATTTCTTGTGAAGTTAGAAAAAAAATATGGATTCTATAAAATAAAAATATATAAAAACCAAATTTTCTCTCTCTCTCTCTCTTCTTTCTCTTCCTTTCTCTCTCATACTCTACAAGAAATGTAGAGAAAGGAACTCTAGAGGATCCATTTCCCATTTTTACCTTATCTTCCCTAATCCCCAGATGCTTTTTTTTTTCTCTGAATGTTGTTGTCAAATTTTCACTTGGAAATTTTTTATGATCTCTCATTTTTTTATTTTCTTTTAGCATCACAAAATTTATTTTATTTATGAAAATAACTCAAAACTTTATTTATTTACAAAGTGTCTAGATAAAATACAGTGTTTACACTCATTTTCAACAAAATTATCATATAAAGAATATGCACTAATATAACAGACCTATAAAAGCATGTATAATGTGTTCCCGACATGCTTACGATACAATATAAAAATATTCATAAGTCCCAATTGATATGTATCATTTCTTTCTCATTCATCATAATAAGTAAGTTGATAAAGAGAGCAAAAAATTTTAACCCTTTAAAAGAAAAATCTACCACAAATTTATCTTAAATTTGTGACTAAGAAAAAAAAAGTTTTCATTCTCTCTGTCCTATTATGAGTTATGACAAATATATAGGAGAGAAAAATGAATCATTTCAATTGTTTAGGTTAAAAATTATAGTAAAAATTAGGCAAAATCAAAATTCTTAGGACCAAAGCAAAACAAATGTGGAAGTTTGAGGACCAAAACAAAAGTAAAAACAGTTTTTGGACCAATTTAGAATCTACCATATATATTTTGGACCAATTTAAAGTTTTAACCTTTGTTCATATCCTTGCCCTCCAACATTTTATCAAGGTTATTAAAACCGGACCGGTCATTGAACCGGCCGAAGCAGCGGTTCAAGGTTCAATGGTTCAACCGGGGTTCAACCGGGGTCGGACCGTTAATAATTAAATAAATAAAAAATAATATATTTATTTTAATATAATAAAAATATATAATAAACTCTTTAAATTTAAGTTGGATTCAATAAGAAAGTGATAATTAAGAGGATAAAAAATTAAATTTTCAAGTAAAAACTATTAAATAGTGTATTATTTTGAGTCTAAACATAATAAGATTTTTTTTAAAAAAAAATAGCATCATTTTAATCAAGAAAAACTTAAAAAAAATAAAAAATTAGAAAAAAAAAAAACCTGAACCGGTTCAACCTCAGAATCGGCCGGTTCAAGACGGTTTTCCTGGTTTTTGACCGGTTCTTAGCTGGACCGGTTTTGTACTCAACTCGGACCGGACCACTGGCCGGTTCACGGTTCAACCGGTCCGACCGGCCGGTCCGATTCGGTTTTTATAACTATGCATTTTATCATTAATCTATTTCTTTTCGAAAAAATCTGCTATGTAACACAATTTCTTATACCATTATATAAATGTTACTAATTTAGGGTTCTTTATGATTAGTTTCTCAAAAAGATATATTAAAATATATTTTGCATAAAATATTAAATAAAATAGAAAGTGTGAACTAATTCTCTTCTATTTTGTGCAAAAACAATATTTTCATTATTTTTTTTATCATATTATATTATAAAAAACGAGGATCATGAATTGAAATACGTCAAAAAATGATGACGTAAAATAGTTTAGCCAAATTTGAAAGATGTGATTCAAAGTGAGTTAAATAAATTATAAAGTATAGATTTTTGGACCTGTAATCCAAACACCCGATGATATAAAACCAGTTGGGTATAGATGAGTCTTTGTACGTAAAAGGAAATGAGAAAAATAAAATCTTGAGATATAAAACAAGACTTGTGCACAAGGTTTTATGCATTTTAGTCCCAAATCCTCAAAATAAAATTGTAAAATGTCCCAAAACTCTTCCAAACATTCCAGTTTAGTCCCAAATCCTCAAAATAAAATTGTAAAATGTCCCAAAACTCTTCCAAATATTCCAGTTTAGTCCTTAAAAGTATTAAAAACCCTAAACCCCAAACCCTAAACCCTAAACCCTAAATCCTAAAATCCTAAACTCCAAACCCTAAAACCTAAACCCTAAAACCCTAAAATCCGAAAATTGTAAAGTGTCCCAAAATTCTTCTAAACATTTCAATTTAGTCCTTCAACTCTAAAACCTCAAACCCTAGAACCCCAAATCCCAAACCCAAAACTCTAAAACCTCAAACCCTAAAATCCCAAACCCCAAACCCTAAAATCCCAAACCCCAAATCCTAAAACCTTAAACCCTAAATTGTAAAACCCCAAACCCTAAAATTCCAAATCCCAAACCCTAAACCCCAAACCCCAAACCCTAAAATCCTAAACCCTAAATCCTAAAATCATAAACCCTAAAACCCTAAAATCCTAAAATTGTAAAGTGTCCCAAAATTCTTCCAAACATTTCAATTTAGTCCTTAAACTCTAAAACCCCAAATCTTAGAACTCCAAACCCCAAACCCTAAAACCCCAAACCCCAAACCCTAAACTCTAAAACCCCAACCCCCAAAATCCCAAACCCAAAACCCTAAAACCCAAAATCCCAAACCTAGATCCTAAAATCCCAAACCCCAAATCCTAAAACCTTAAACCCTAAATTGTAAAACCCCAAACCTCAAACTCTAAAATTCCAAACCCCAAATCCTAAAACCTTAAACCCTAAACTCTACAACCACAAACCCCAAACCCTAAAATCCCATACCCTAAACTCTAAAACCCTAAACCCCAAACCCCAAACTCAAACCTAAACCCCAAACCTTAAAATCCCAAACCCTAAACCTTGAACCCCAAACCCTAAAACCTAAAACCCCAAACCCTAAAATCCCATACCCTAAATTCTTTGGTTTATTATCTATTCATTTAATTAGAGGACCAATTTGTCTAACATATTGAACTATTTTGATAAATT